>CAUYLG010028130.1:0-46109 GCA_963573385.1 Cacajao melanocephalus
AACACTTTTACACTGTTGGTGGGAATGCAAATTAGTTCGACCATTGTGGAAGACAGTGTGGCAATTCCTCAAGGATCTAGAACCAGGAATACCATTTGACCCAGAAATCCCATTACTGGGTATATACTTGAGGAAATATAAATCATTCTATTACAAAGATAATCTGCATGTGTTTTTTTTTAATTGCAGCACTATTCACATTAGCAATGGCAGGGAATAAACCCAAATGCCCATCGATGATAGAATGGATAAAGAAAATGTGGCACATATATACCATGGAATACTATGCAGTCATAAAAAGGAATGAGATTATGTCTTTTGCAGGGACATGGATGAAGCTGGAAGTCATTATCCTCAGCAAAGTAACACAGGAACAGAAAATTGAACACTACATGTTCTCACTCATAAGTGGGAGCTGAACAATGAGAACACATGGACACGGAGGGTAACAATACTTACTAGGGGATGTTGGGGGAGGGCAAGGTGGGAAGAACATTAGGGAAAAGAGCTAATATGCTAGGCTTAATACCTAGGTGAAAGGTTAATAGGTGCAGCAAACCACCCCATGGCAAATGTTTACATATATAACAAACTTGCATGTCCTGCACAGGTACCCCAGATCTTAAATTAAATTAAATTTTTTAAAAAAACCCTGAGATCTAATAACCCTATTCTTTCATAGACATATGACGACTGAAATGGACTTGCATGCTTTTTAGAACAAGTTGCTTAAGTTTTCCAGAAAAATGGAATGCCCTCTGTCATTTCATTCAAGATTGTTCAAATGTCACCTTTTATAGAGTGTTTTCTTAAACACTTTTAATAATGTTTCATTATGTCCTATCTCTTAACCTTGTGTGATTTTCTTGATATCACTTTTCATCACCAAATAATACAGTGTATACCTTTTTGTCTGCATTTCTCACTGCTGTTTCTATACTGCCTAAAACAGCATCTGGAATCTGAGTGCTTAATAAAATATATACACCAATGGCAGGTAAACTTTATGGTCTTCATTATCTTTTACAAATAGAAGGGGATATTCTCTGCTTTAAAAGACAGAGAGAATGTGAGGAACTTATAAATATGAGGAAATGATCCAAGTTTATAATTGTTTTGGAGAGTTGAAAAGGTAATTAAATACAAGAAGCCAAAGAAATGCTGAAGGTCATTAATTGGTTCATTTACTTTCGTTCAGCTACATTTACTGAGTTCTTACTATATTAACATCATCTTTTCCCTGTTGCCCTCTCAAGGACTTTGCTCTTTGAGTTCTTTAAGATTTGTGTCATATCTTTCTCTCTTTCTCAGTCATTGCTCTTTCTTTTTATTGAGTGTTTCCACAGTCATGTAAACATTCACTAGGAAATAGTATCCTATAAAGTGTTTTTCCTCTAACTCCACATCTCACTTCAATCTTTACTTTTTTTTTTCTGCTGCCCATCACAACCAAATATCTCCAGTTACATTATTACATCATCTACTATTTTTAAAATGTAGTAGAAGTTTTAAACCTTAAAGAGTATAGTAACTCATGTACTGTGAACATGTGCAACATCGTAATTATAATTAACAAATATTAATATTTTGTCATATTGCTTGTGATTTTTGTCTATCAGTGGATGAATGAATAAAGAACATATGGTACATATACATAAAAGGATACTACTGAGCCTTAAGAAAGAAGGAAATCCTGTCATTTGTGACAACATGGATTAACCTGGAGGATATTGTGTTAAGTAAAATAAGACTGTCACACAAAAACAGATATACAGACCAAAGGAACAAAATAGAGACCCCCATAAGTAAAACCACACATCTGCCACCAACAGATCTTCTACAATGTTGACAAAAACAAACAAGGGGAAAGAATACCCTGTTCAATAAGTGGTGCTGGGAAAACTAGCTAGCCATATATAAAAGAATGAAACTGAGCCCTTACTTCTCACCATATATAAAAATTAGCTCAAGATAGATGAAAGACTTTTAAATGTAAAATGTCAAACTATAAAACTCCTGGAGGAAAACCTAGGAAATACTCTTTGGGACATCAACCTTGGCAAAGAATTTATGAAGTCCTTAAAAGCAAATGGAACGAAAACAAAAATTGACACTTGAGACCTAATTAAACTAAAGAGTTTCTGCACAGCAAAAGAAACCATCAACAGTGTAAACAGAGAACCTACAGAATGGGAGAAAATATGTGCAAACTATGCATGTGACAAATGACTAATATCGAGAATCTATAATGAACTTAATAAAATCAAATAAAAAAAGTTAAAAGTAGGCAAAAAGATGGAACAGACACTGCTCAAAAGAAAACATACAAGCAGCCACCAAACATATATGAAAAAATGCTCAACATCACTAATCATCAGAGGAATGTAAATCAGAACCATAAGGAGATATCATCTCACATCAGTCAAAATGGCTATTATTAATAAGTTTAGAAAATAACAGCTATCAGTGAGATTGCAGAGAAAAGGCAATGCTTTTCTGTGGGACACAGTTTGGAGATTTCTCAAATAACTAAAAACAGAATTACAATTTGACCCAGCAGTTCCATGACTGGCTATATAGCCAAAGGAAAATAAATTATTCTACTAGAAGACACCTCATATGTTCACCACAGCACTATTCACAGTGGCAAATACATGTAATCAACTTAGGTGCCCATCAACAGTGCATTTGGATTAAAAAAATTGGTACATTTACACCATGGAATACTATGTAGCCATAAAGAAGAGTGAATTCATGTCCTTTGCAGCAACATGGATTCAGCTAGAGGCCATTATCCTAAGATGAAAACAGTAAACACTGGGAATTCTGAATGGGAAGAAGAAGGGAGAGGGCCAAGGCTGAAAAACTATCTATAGCATTCTATGTTCACTACTGGTTTAATGGGATTATTAGAAGCCTACACCTCATATCACTCAATATACCCATGTAACAAGCTGCATGTGTACCTCCTGAATCTAAAATATGAATAAGAAGGAAAAATAAATAAATAAAACAAGCCAGTCACAGAAAGATAAATACTACATGATCTCACTTATATGTGGAATCTAAAAAAGTGAAATTCACAGAAGCAGAATTTAAAATGATAACTATATTAGAGGTTGGAGTGGTGGGGTAGAAGGGTGGGATTAGAAAATGTTGGTCAAAGGACACAAAATATCAGGAATAAGTTCAAAAGATCTCTCACACAACATTGTGACTATGGTTATATAACAACATATTTTATTCTCAAAAATTCACAAGATAATAGGTATTAAGTGTTATCACCACAAAAATGATAACTATAGGAAGTAATGCATATGTTAGCTGAATTTAGCCATTCCACAATGTGTAAATATAAATGTGTGTGTTTTTGTTTTTCAAAATATCATGTTGTATATAAGTATATAAAATTAGATTTGCTAATTTAAAAAAATGAAATTTTTACATTCCTATACACCAGTAATAGACAGAGAGCCAAATCATGAGTGAATGCCCATTCATAATTGCTACAAAGAAAAGAAAAACAAGGGATGTAAAGGACCTCTTCAAGGAGAACTACAAATATAGAAAGAGAACTACAAATAAGAAAGGACACAAACAGATGGGAAAACATTCCATGCTCATGGTTAGGAAGAATCAATATCATGGAAATGACCATACTGCCCAAAGTAATTTATAGATTAAATGCTATCCCCATCAATCTACCAATGACTTTCTTCACAGAATTGGAAATAACCACCTTAAATGTCATATGAACCAAAAAAGATCCTGCACAGCCAAGACAATCCTAAGCAAAAAACAAACAAACAAACAAACAAAAAACAAAGCTGAAGGCATCATGCTACCTGACTTCTTCAAACCATATTATAAGACTAGTGTAATAAAAACAGCATGGTACTGGTACCAAAACAGAGATATAGAACAAGGGAACAGAATACAGGCCTCAGAAAGAACACCACACAACTACAACCATCTGATCTTTAATAAACTTGACAAAAACAAGCAATGGGAAAAGGATTCGCTATTTAATAAATGATGTTGGGAAAACTGGCTAGCCATATGCAGGAAGCTGAAACTGTATCCCCTCCTTACAACTTACATAAAAATTAAATCTAGATGGATTAAAGATTTAAACATGAGGCCTAACACCAATAAAACTCTAGAAGAAAACCTAGGCAATACCATTCAGGACATAGGCATGGTCAAGGACTTCATGACTAAAACACAAAAAGAAATAGCACCAAAAGCCAAAATAGACAAATGGGATCTAAGTAAACTTAAGAGCTTCTGCACAGCAAAAGAAACTATCAATAGAATGAACTGGCAACCAACAGAATGGGAAAAAAATTTGTAATCTATCCCTCTGACAAAGGGCTACTATCCATGGTCTACAGAGAACTTAAACACATTTACAAGAAAAATCAAACAACCCCATCAAAAAGTGGGTGAAGGATATGAACAGACACTTTTCAAAAGAAGACATTTATGCAGCCCACAAACATGAAAAAAAGCTCATCATCACTGGTCATTAGAGAAATGCAAATCAGAACCACACTGAGATACCACCTCACACCAGTTAGACGGGCAATCATTAAAAAATCAGGAGACAATAGATGCTGGAGAGTATGTGGAGAAATAGGAACACTTTTACACTGGGGTGGGAGTGTAAATTAGTTCAGCCATTATGGAAGACAGTGTGGCAATTCCTCAAGGATCTAGAAATAGAAATACCATTTGACCCAGCAACCCCTTTACTGGGTATATACCCAAAATATTATAAATCATTCTATTATAAAGACACATGCACGCATATGTTCATTGCAGTACTGTTCAAATAGCAAAGAACCAACCCAAATGCCCATCAATGATAGACTGGACAAAGAAAATGTGGCACATATACACCATGGAATACTATGCAGCCATAAAAATGGATGAGTTCATGTCCTTCGCAGGGACCTGGATAAAGCAGGAAACCATTAATGTCAGCAAACCGACACAAGAACATTAGGAGAAATATCTAATATAGATGACGGGGAAATGGATGCATCAAACCACCACCATGACACGTGTATACCTATGCAACAAACCTGCACGATCTACACATGTACCCCAGAACTTAAATTATAATAAATAAATTAATTTAAAAAAGCATTTCTCAGTAAATAAAGTTGTAGGTGACATATCTATGCTAACCTGCATTAAATTTAAATTTAGAACTAAAGATAAATAAAAGTAAATGCTAATAAATCATTACAAATTACTACATACTATAAAATTCCTAAATTAATAGAAAGAGAAATGTAGAATGAAAGTTTAGAACATACATATAAATTATAAAAAAAAGTTTAAAACAAAAACCATTCTATATAGAAACAATTTTATGAGCAAAGATATCTACAAATTAATAAATGCAAACAGATTAAGCTTCATTTTTATGCTATAATGTTAGTTAATAATCTAGCTTATTTCTGAAATAATGCTTAATTTGAAGGGAAAATAAAAATGGAAAGAATATCGAAAGCAATGAACTATAAACATGCGAGTACAGATATCTCTTTGATATACTACATTTCTTGCCTATGTATTCACCCAGAAGTGGAATTTCTGGATCATATGGTAGTTCTACTTTTAGTTTTTTGAGAAAAAAACTCCTACCTGTTTTTCCATAGTGGCTGTATTAATTTACATTCCCACCAACATTGTACCACAGTTTTCTCCACACTCTCCTCAGCATTTGTTATTGCCTATCTCTTAGATAATAGCCATTTTAACCAGGGTAGGATAATATCTCACGGTAATTTTTATTTGCATTTCATTTATGATTAATGATGTTGAACATTTTTTCATATGCCTATTGAGCATTTCATATTGCCTCTGTGTGATATCAATTGTCCAGTTTTTCTTCGGGTGCTTGTGTTTTTGAGGTCTTACTCAAGACATCTCTGCCCAAAAGAACGTCCTGAAGCATTTCTCAATGTTTTCTATTAGCAGTTTTATTGTTTCAGGTCTTACACTTAAGTATTTGATCCATTTTATTTTAGATTTATATTTGGTGAAAGACAGGGGTCTAGTTTCATTCTTCTGCTTATAGATATCCAGTTTTTCCAGAACAATTTGTTGAAGACTATCCTTTCCTCAGTGTATTTGTTGAAAATGTGTCGATTGTAAATGTGCAGATTTATTTCTGGGTTTATATTTATTCCATTTGTCTACATGTCTGTTTTTAGCCATAATCATGCTATTTTGGGTTTGTAGTATAATTTGAAGTCAGGTAATGTGATGCCTCCAATTTTATACATTTTGCTCAATGCTATTTTGCTACTTTGAGTCTTCTGTGATTCCATACAGATTTTAAGGTTTTTTTTTTCCTATTTCTGTGAGGAATTTTGTTGGTATTTTTATAGGAATTGTATTGAATCTATACATCAGTTTGGGTGGCAACATTTTAACAATATTAACTCTTCTATTTATGAACATGGGATTTCTTTCCATATTTTTTGTATCTTCTTCAATTTCTTTCATCAATTTTTTTATAGTTTTCATTGAAGACATCTTTCACTTCTTTGGTTACATTTATTCCTTGGTATTTTATCTTATTTTTTGTAAATGCATTGCTTTCTTGATTTCTTTTCTGGATTGCTCATTGTTTCCATAGAGAAATGTTTCTAAGTTCTGTGTATTGATTTTGTATCCTGCAGCTTTACTTAATTATCAGTTCCAGTAGTTCATTAATCTTAGGTTTTTCTAAGTATAAGATCATATTGTCTGAAAACAAGGACATTTTGACTTTTTCCTTTCCCATTTAGATGTCTTTTATTTCTTTCTCATATCTAATTGCTCTGGCTAGTATTTTCAGTACTACATTGAATAAAAGTGGTAAAAGTGGGCATCCTTGTCTTGTTCCAGATTTCAGAGGAAAGACTCAGTTTTTCTCCATTCACTATGATGCTAGCTGTGAGAAATGCCCATCAAGGGATGCACAGATAAAGAAAATGTGGTATAGATACATGATGGAATATTATTCCACCATAAGAATGAAATCCTGTCATTTGTAGTAACACAGATTGAACCAGAGGACATTAGGTTAAGTGAAATAAACCAGGCATAGAAAGAAAAATGTCTCATGTTCTCACTAATAAGTGGAAGCCACAAAAAACTGATCTCATGAATGTAGTAAATAAAGTCATGGTTACCAGAGAGTGGGAAGGGAAGTGGGAAGAAGGAGATTAAGAGGTGTTGATTAATGGGGACAAAAATACAGTCAGATAAAAGAAAAATGATGTAGTGTTTGGTAACACAGTAGGATGACTATAGTTAACAATAATTTATTGCATTTCAAAATTGCTAGATAAATAGATTTTGAATGTTTACAAATCAAAAAACTAATAAATGTTTGAGGTGATAGGTATTCCAGTTATTCACACTTCATCACTACACATTGCATGCTTTTACCAAAATATCACACATACTTTATAAACATATATAAGTAGTATATATCCATAAAAATTAAAGAAAGTGATGATATTAAAACAAATGTGTATTAGAACTTATGAGGTCTAGCTAAAATATGCCCTCTAAAGGCAAATACAAATTAGGTAAGAGTCTTAATTTTCCCTGCTAAAAATAAGAGAAGAGTCTTTCTCTTTTTTCCCCTTCCCTTGATTTAGAGCATTCACTTTAGAAAACGTGTGAGTTCTTTCTTTGCCCCTTGAAATGATGTAAATATTTTAAACTGCTAAATAAGTAATTGGACAAATAAAAATTACCAGCTTTACAAACCATGCATGGATTTCTCAAAAACCAGAAAGCCATCTCTTTGACATGTAATCATCAAAAAGACACTATTCCATTTTGTGGGGAGAACAATAGCCAAACTTAGTGCAGACACCTTGGTGCAAAACTACTCTTAGTCATAAAAAATATGAGCTTTTTATTTTTCTTTTGGATAAAGCCAATTAAGTACCAAAGATAGCCACCCAAATTACCTGTTGAAAATTGGATAAACTTTGCATGGCCAATAGTACTATCCAGTTCTCATATTTGAAGATTAGTTGTTTTCTTGAGAACATGTCTATAATGGGTTCTATCTGCTTAGCTATATAAAAGGGTGAGATTTTATTATATCTGCAATCTTCTTAGATTGTCTGTGATGCACCTCACATTCTAGTTTAATGCTAGTTCAATAATAAAATTATTTTATTTCTCTTATAACTTTGTGGAAAGGTTTTCTGAGTTGAGAAGAGATTTTGCTTTTAATTGTATTTCTTCTACACCAGTGGAAGATCCAATGCTTAAGTACTAACATTACAGAAACTAAAAGAAAAAAAGACTAATAATTAAAGCTATTTGTCAATGTTTTTACCATGTTAATAAATTAGAAGACATAACTATACAATTACATCCCTTATTATTTTTAATAAGAATTATTAATGTTCACTTGGAATTAATTTCTTTTATGTGGTTCTTTCTTTGCTCTGCTCTCTTGATTCTCAATCTTCCCTTTAATTCATTTTTCATTTCATTTCAAGAATCTTCTAAGTTATTCTTAGGAGAATATCAGTTGGTAATAACATTTCTAATTCTGTGCACATCTGAAAACAGTTTTATTTTTTATCACACTGAGTAATTTTGACTCTGAATAGGATTTATAAACCAAAAATAAAATTCTAAGCCTCCCAACCAACTGAACCAATCACTTCCTTGGCCAAGGGAATCCCAAAGAAACCTGAAAAACTAGTTCGGGTGATGATGGGACGAGAGGTTGGACATGCCCTTATTACACCTCCACCTTTGCAGCTTAGGCACAACTGACCAGCAGTAACATTAAAATAGAGTTCACAAGACGGACAAAACTGATTCTTCATAGCAATAAGATAATAAATTCCAACCTGACTCTGGTATAGCACCACAAGACAGACAGTAAGTCCTGAGAGAAATTGAAGTATTTTACTCCAAAATATATTTATTTGACATATTTTGAAATGAGTCTGCAAAACTGTCTTTTTGTGGGGGAATTTTGCATTCTGTAGAGAATCTTCTTCCCTTTGTAGGTCTTCTCTGGATCTTCTTAAAGTCTGAACTGAAGAGAGATTTACCAATTGCTTTCTCTGAAGCCTGCTATTTGGAGGCTTCATCCTCTTAACAAGAACCTTGGCTTCTACAACTCCTTTTATCTTAACTCAAGCATTTCTTGTATTATTTATTTTTTAAACTTTTATTTTAGAATCAGTGGTTACATGTGAAGCATTGTTACAGAGGTATACTGCATAGTGCTGAGGTTTTGGATATGACTGAATCTGTCACCCTGGTATTGAGCATAGTACCCAACTGGTAGTTTTTCAGCCCTTGGCCCCATCCCTCTCTCTCTGCTGTACTACTCTCCATGCCTATTGTCTCACCTTTATGTCCATGTGTACTCCATGTTTAGCTGTAACCTATAAGTGACATCAAAAGTATCTGTTTTTTCTGTTTCTGCATTAATTCAATTAGAGTTATGGCCTCCAGCTGTATCCATGCCACTGCAAAAGACATAATTTTGTGTATATGTATCACATGTTCTTTATCAAATCCACTGTTGATGGGCACTTAGGTTGTTTCCATGTTTTGGCTATTGTGACTAGCACTGTGATGAACAGACAGGTACATGTGTCTTTCAAAGAAATCACAGATAACAAAAATAAATAGAAAATCATTCCATGCTCATGGACTGGAGGAATCAATATCATTAACATGGCCACACTGCCCAAAGCAATATGCAGATTCAATACTATTCCTTCCTCAAGCATTTCTTTCTGCTGACTTCAACTCTAGGCAAAGCTTAACTCTTTCAACCAAATTGCCAATCAGAAACTCTCTGGATCCACCTATGACCTGTAACTCACTCTCACCTCCAGCTTCCAGGTATCTCACCTTTCTGGACCATGCATACTTTACATGTATTGATTTATGTCTTTGCCTGTAACTTCTTTCTCCCTAAAATATATAAAACCATACCATACGCCAACCACCTCAGGTGCATGTTCTCAGATGTTCTCAGGACTTTTTGAGACTATATCCCAGGTCAGGGTTACTGATATTTGGCTCATAATAAGCCCCTTTAAATATTTTACAGAGTTTGTGTTTTTTCAATAGATTCAAAATACAAATTGTTTTTTTCCTTAAAACCTTTCTCAACATTGTTCTGTTATCTAGAGGCATCAGATATTACAAACAAAAAAGGTAGATGCATTTCTGATTTTGGTTTGTAAGTCTCTTTGGAATTTGTTGTCATCTTCAATAACTTTCATTTCATTATTGATGTTGAAAATTCACTAAAATCCAGCTAAATATAAACAATTGTTCATTCTGCCTGTTATTTAGTGAGCATTTTCACCTAAAAGTTTGTATTTCTTCAATATTAGCAATTCTTTTTATATTTTTCTTCCCCTTTACTCATTCTTATTTTCCCTTATGTTATTCTGTTAAATAAACCTTGGAATTTTAGGGTAAATATTCTTATTTCCCATATTGGGTACTTTAGGCTACCCTGGTCATATTCAAGTCTCGTGAGAGATTCCTGAGGGCCTTGACAGGCATTTTGTCTTCTGTTTATGGAGGCTTTCCATTACTTGTGAAAATATGTTTCTATACTAGACATTGCCTGTATTTCAGCTCCAGTTCCAACACTCAATGATTTGGAGGGTTGGTAAAAATATTACTGCCTACAGCTCAACAAGAAGGTGGGAGGGAGGAGCCATGGCAGCAGAGGACTCCCATATCCATGCCACCTTCTATTTGTGATCCTAAGCATTTTCTGCTTCATTTATCTGTTGCTTTAATGTTTAGGGATTTCTGGAATGGTCCTAATGATCCAATAGTCTCTTACTGTAAAAGCTGTGATCTTTCTAGCTTTATTTCTTCTCCACTTATAACTGATGTTTTTTGAAATTTTTTCAGGAATTTGTCAATATTTGTGGTCCATTTATAACATTCTAATTGTGCATGGCTATTATAGTATACATAGTTTTGTAACATTTATCTCATTTTAGATTACATTGGACAAATAAAAATTTTTTGAAGTCTTGCTAGTTTCTCATTTACCTCTTGATAATTCCTATGATCAGCAGATTTTAATTTACATAAAGTTATCTTATCTTTATATAATATATATGATGAATTTCTATATTTCATATATTCTTCAAAGTGAAATGCCTTTAAAGCACTTAACTGGAAATTATTCAATATATTTTCTTAAAATACATGTACTTCAGAAATTAATATATTCTAAAACTTTATTATATACAGGCAGTAAGATAACCTGAATATGTTTATATTAAAACCTAGAATTTCATTTAAAAAGAAGGAATGGAGGGAGAATGCAGAACAGAAAACAGCATGATGGCACTTGTCTCAGATTTATCCTTTCTTCTCTGAGCCTTATGGTGAAAGTGAGTTGGTGGCTAAGCTAAACAGGACATTTCTACCAGAAACTCTGTGAGAAAAAAAAGGTACAAGGAGTACTACATTTTTTTTCCAGGTATCAAAGTGCTAACTCAAGTGAGGAAAATAAATATTTTATATACTTCTTGACTAACCAAAAATGGCTTCAAGGCTTTAGCACATTGAGGAAACCAGAGACCAGAATGGCAAGTTAGTACCTTGCAAGTCTGCAAGCTTGGAAGTATCTGCAGCAGCACTGGCAGAGACATTGTTGGGCCCAGTGGATAGTAGCAGTAATGACAAACAGACACTTCAGCTTCAAATGCCTGCTCAAGTTAGAGAATATCTGATATTTAACATTGAGCCTCTGTGAAACATTCCCAGAAACTGAAATTTTGTGGGTAAAATCTTATAGCAATTCATTGTGTCCAGAGCCAACAAATACCAATTATAAAATAAAATTATAACATGGTTAGAAGGTATAGCTACTAGCAAGACACATAAGGTTATTTAAGTTGTTTTGCTGCAGAAATTGCCATCTTATAAATTTTTACTGTGTTATTCTATCATCATGATTACATAAAAATGCAATTTACAAGGCTTTTTCCAGTGACCTAAATCCTGTCATAAATTTGCAATCAATGTTGTACTTAATAGAAACCAGGATGAAAATTATACACACACATACATAAACAAAACACACTCACACACAAGATGGAAATTATATACATACATACATAAACACACACACAACTATTTATTTTAGTGAATGGGGTCATGCAATTATGGGGACAGGCAAGCTTGAAATATATACGGCAGGATGAAACTTGAGGTAAAAAGTTGATATTGTAGTCCTGAATCATGAATCTGTAGGTCTGGTGAGCAGACTGGAAATTTGGGCAGTATTTCTACATTGCAGTCTTGCAGCAGCATTCTGTCTTTTCTGGGAAACCTCAATTTTTACTATGAAAGTCGTCAAGTAATTGGAGGAAGCCTATTCCCATTTTGAAGGTAATCTTTGAAACTTAAACTTAACTGACTGTAAATGTAAATCATATCTACAAAATACCTTTACAGCAAAATCTAGACTAGTGTTTGATCAAAACCTGGCCCCCATAGCCTAGCCAAATTGACACATAACCATCACACATATCTAAAATGTAAACCTGCTTCAAAATTGATTGGAACTTAAAATATAAATTGGCCTATTGGCAATATTGAATGAGTTGTCATTGCTTATGCATATACAAATAAAAGCTCTACTATCTTTTTTTAGAATAAATATCCATGTACTGGAGGAATTCTAGAGAAGAAGAACTTTTAGGAACCAAATTTTTATGGATATTGATAGGGAGATGCAATCATCAGATCATTTAATATTCCCAAAGCAACAGAACAAAGTAGAACACTTCCACTGACTTGAAAAGCCAGTTTAAAAACCAGCAACAATGGTTTTGTTATTTTTTATAGATTACTTTGAAATTTTATATTAAAAACTAACCCTCGTAATGGCATGAAAATTATTTTGGGGAAATCACAGATGTTAACAGCTCAAAATTTAAAGAGGGTTCAAAGGATAACCAATTGCAATTATCTTCCTTTGTAAGTATTTAGAATAATAATATACATTAAAATTATGCATAATCTAAAAGATATCTTTCAAAATTGATAAAATAAAAATTGTAAAAACAAAAGAAAGGATTGCTATACTTTAATTCCTAGCATTTTTAAAATCTGATACAATATACAAAATACTGTTGCATCTTACAGTATTAAGTGAATATATCATGATAAATAGGACACACTTAAAATATGATGACATTTTGTTCCCTGAAATCAAAAACTGCGTCTACTTTATATAGGTAGTATCTTCTCTGTCAAGCTAATGTTAAGAAGTCTGATCCATGTTGTCTGTTACAACACTGTGTCATGCTAAGAAAACAGCCAAGTTATTTTCAGTACATTTTGAACAGTTAATTTGTGTTCTAAATAATTTGTTTAATTAAGTTATTTGAACTACTAAGAAGTTTCTGTCAATAATTCTCAAGCTCAACTAGGCGAAACAGAAAAGAAAGAATTTGGGGGGAATAAGATGGTATGAATTGGTTAGTAGAGTCAAACTGAGAGTTACCTTCATTTCTAAAAATTTGTAAAGAAAACCTTTTTAACATTATATATTTTAAAACTTAGAAAAAAATATGTTTGTATTACATTTTAGAAGAATGCAATGCATCCATCAAAAATGGCAAGAAATTAGTCAAGGAAGTTTCCAATACAATATAAAAATTATAATTTTTAAGAAAATCAATATTGCTTTTTTGTCTTTACATATTTCTGTTAATTTTTGTTGTTTCATTTAATTTTATATTTTAAATTTTATTGTAGTAAAAATACTGATCTACCCTCTTCACAAATTTTTAAGTATACATTACATTATTGTTGCCTACAGGTACCATGTTGTACAGCAGATCTCTAGAGCTTATTTGTCTTGCTTGACTGAAACTTTATGCCCATGGAATAATAATTCCCTGATTGTTTTATTTTGTATTGTTTACTTTTTGTATGTGGATAGTCACTACCTTGGTCCAAAATGGCAACGTATGAGTTGCCCTATATGTTATTTTCATTCAAGGACTCAGAAGGTATTTAATCTTTCAGTCTTACCAGATGAAAATATTTGGGTACATGTTACACTACAATGAAAAATGAAACCAGATATTAAAGATAAAAGAAAGGAGACTCCATAGAAATACATATGAGTTATTAGTTTGAGAGGTTTATGGTGGATAATTATAATTAAAATATGAGTAAGAGTAATAGTTATTAGTTTATTAATCAGAAGAGTCATACTATAATGGGGAATTCCGTAATAAGCCGGAACAAAACATATTTCTAGAAAGACAAATTATCATTTAAATTTAATACATCACTTGAAAAAAATACAATGAGGGAAACATTACAAATGTATTATTTACCTTAATAAACCTGAATGCTTTGACTTTCTAAACCAGAAGATAAAATATTCCACATGAAAAAATAAAGACCGTCTATGTATTTGCTGTTTACAATAACAAAGTATTAAATATTAAAGAATATATAAAATATACCAGGATAAATGTGATAAAAATAAAAATTTTTATTTTTTAATATTTTTAATATTAATACCTGATACTGAATATTCAAAGTTAAAACAAGTTCTTCCTATATAGAAACATATAGATACAGAGGATACAGGGATAAAATGGATACACAGTAGATATTAAATGAAAATCACTAAAAGACTAGGCATGGTAGCTCAGGCCTATAATCCCAGCACTTTGGGTGGCCAAGGTGGGAGGATAACCTAAGTCCATGGGTTTGAGACCAGCCTAGCCAACATGGTGAAACCCCATCGCTACTAAAAATACAAAAATTAGCCAGGCATGGTGGCATGAACCTGTAGTCCCAGCTACGTGGGAGCTTTCAGTGAGCCGAGATTGCACCACAGCACTCCAGCCTAGACGAGAGAAGGAGACTCGCCTGAGTGAGAGTGAGACTCTGTCCAAAATAAATAAATAAATAAATCACTAAAAGGTTTAGTGTCTTTGTAGTCTAAAATCTATGCTTAAATTTGAAATCCTACCATATGTAATCAATACACAAATGCAAAAAGAATGACAGATTCTATTCGTAATAGCTTATCTATTTTGCGGAATAAATATAACGACATATTTGAAAGTTATTTAGTAAACTAAAAACTATGAAACTCTACTAAAGAGCCCAAGAAGTAATGCCCATCGATGATAGACTGGACAGGGAAAATGTGGCACATATACACCATGGAATAATATGCAGCCATAAAAAACGATGAGTTCATGTCCTTTGTAGGGACATGGATGAAACTGGAAACCATAATTCTCAGCAAACTGACACAAGAACAGAAAATCAGACACCGCATATTCTCACTCACAGGTGGGTGTTGAACAATGATCTGATAGAAAATATAGCAAAAAACAATAAATTCACAAAACATTAACCATAAATGTCTAATAAACAAAAATAAGCTAAAGATAACTCTATGTTGTATCAGGTACCATTTTTGTATAGATTCAAAAACTCTTCAAGTCTGATAATACTAAAGATCAGTGAAGGTATTGAGAAACAGCTAATAGAGCTTTAAATTTAAGCATTCAAGGTAATCTGGAATATATTTTTAAATGTTACATGCTCGTATAATTCATCTATTTCATTTCTAGGGAAACAGCACAAAATGAGACGTGAGAAAATGTAACAGTGAGAAATTTGCAAGTAACCAATGTTTTTGATAAGGGAAAGGCTAACCAAACATATATTCATACAATTAAATATTATGTGGCAATTAAAAGTATGAGAAGATCAATATGAACTAATGTGGCTATACTGTCAAGGAATATTATTGAAAGGGAAATCAGTCAGAGAGAAAAATATACAGTGTCATAAGCTTCCATATACCTATATGTTTGTGTGTACAGATTCACATATTTGGATATGTGTATATATATGTTGTGAATATATGTTCACAACACAATAATACATCTATTTTCTATGAACACACACACCACACATATGGCTAGTACTATACTTAAGAAAAATTCTTGAAGAACATCTCAAATTTATGTTTTTTTTAATGAGATTAATACAAAATAATCTGTATTATCCAAATAATTGCAATGCCATCATAAAGACACATATAAACTGTGTCTGAAATATTACACTAAAATACTTCAAAATTTCTTTTTTTCTTAAAATAGAATCAGTAAAATAGTCAAGTGTTCTTAGATAAAATGTTTCTGTTAATCTGTGATGTCTTGTTTTTTGATAAATCATCTCATAAAATGTATTCATGAATAAAGGGCATATATTTCATCTTCCACTGATGGAATTTACTAAGTTATATGATAAAAATGTCAAAGAACATAAAGTTCATTGTCTAAGAGTAGAAGTAACAGCTGGTAAGCATCTCTAAATGCACCCTGTAGAACTACGTTGAGATAGTTGGCCAGATATTTTTATATTAAGTACTATGAAACAAAGTTGATAATGCAAGAGGCATCTCCATCCCTCCCTACACAAACACTGAAAATTTCATATTACTGGAGGTTATAACTAATTCTGCTATTTCACCTTTTTACAAATAATTGAGAGAGTGAAAATTCTAACCTCAAATTTGACCTGGCCCAAGTTTTACAAACCTTAAATTTCAAATTTGGGCTGTATCTTTGTTTGAATAAAGGTTGCCACTAGTAGTCAATGGTACTATAATTCAGTATATTTTTGCAATAAATTTATCTGGAAACTTCCCTAAAAAATAATGTAAAGTAAAAATCTGGAGGGAGGATATGTGCATATAGGAAAAAACACTTTGCCTCTTCAATATGAATTTAGACTGTATTGCCTCTAAGAAATTTTTACTTCTCCTTGAGTGCTTTGTGTTGTGTGGGTGTGTTCCCAAAATACTCACCAAAGTAAACAGTATTATAGAAACAATGAAGAAGTTATCTTTTTATCTCCAACAGGAGAAATCATTAAGGATAATAGACTTCAGATGTCAGATTACAACTTGGCCTGTTCTGCTGGATACGACTAGTAAAATCCCAAGTTAGACATTGCCATGATGTTAATTTCTAATTGGAAAGGTTAAATACAGGAAGTACTCTGCTTAGGGAATCTCATCTCTCATGGAATTCCCTAATGGAAGACGTAAGTGGTCACCCAAGTAGAGTTGGATGAAAACAGACAGGCCAACTTGAAGAGAAGCAAGACAAGATTAGAAACTGGGTTATACCCACAGGAATCTGTGCCAAATGATAACCTAATTGGAGAAAAAGTGATACTCATTATTCCCTGTGAGCTTTTTTTCTTTCTTTCTTTTTTTCTTTTTTTTTTTGATACATGGATAACCTCTCTCTCACTCTCTCTCTGTTTCTCTCTCTTTCTCTCTTCCCCTCCCCCACCATTTATCTTCTCTCATTTTCTCCCTTTTTTAAAAAAGTTACTTTAAAAAAATCCTAAGATAAAAAAGTACTTTTAAAAAGTCCTAGGATACATGTGCAGAATGTGCAGGTTTGTTATATAGGTATACATGTGACATGGTGGTTTGCTGCACCTATCAACTATCATCTAGGCTTTAAACCCCATATGCATTAGATATTTTCCCTAATGCTCTCTCTCCCCTCCTTGTGAGCTCTTAACATTCAGTTTTCACTTTTATCTCTTACATTTTTAGTCATTCATTTAACCTCAGATCTTCAGTGAAAAACTATTGTGCATATATATCATCCTGCTCACAATGTATAGGGGAATTAAAAGATTAATTTTAAAAAGGGAATGAATTCTGCCTTTGAGTTCTGAGTAGTTTCAGCAACATCATAACAAAAAAAAAAAAAAACATTAGAGGTAATAGCAATGGCTTGAATAATAGCTCAAGAAAAATGTAATAACAGAAGACAAGGCCAGGGGATGCAGCTACCAAGCAGGCAATTCAGGAAGGAACAGGAAGCAAACTCCATTTTCTCCAAATATGCTGGAATAGTAATAGGGATAGAAATAGGGTTTACACAACATTATAAAACCAGAACCAGCTCACTTGTCTTAAACCACCAAATTAGCCAAAAACACTGTATAATGCCTACCACTAGCTTTTGTTATTAGAGAATTATCTAAAATAAAATATTAATCGATTCTGAATTAATAGTTAAAAATATACTTTGTGGTAGAAAAGAGATAGAGATTCTTGACTTTCTTATTTCTACCTGGTGAAAGCCAGAAGACTTGGATAATGTAGAAACTATACAGAGAAAAAATAGAAAAGAAACATAAAATAGACACATTTGTGTATTCCACATTATATAACGATGTGAAAATTAGTATTTCTTGAAGTGAAATACTTTTTTTACTGAAACAAATAATTTTTTTATGCCTACAGGTCCTGGAAGATTTTTACAGTTCAGAATCTAAATGGTTTAAAATTTTTCTTAGAATTGTGAAGTTTGACAAAACTCACTGTAGAATGTTTCAGGTTCAGCTGTTCTATTTCTGGTATATTTCTACCTCATCAAACCAATCTTCAAAACTATTTTGGATTGGCACCCATGGCCCGTGAATCTGGCATAATTCTTCCTAATGGCAGTCATAGCACCCTGACAGATGGGTCTGACTGGAGCCATATTAGTGGGCAAGAATGTCCATCAATTTTAATTAAAGTTTGCAGGTTTTCTGAAATGATAGTCATGCTGAAGTTTTTCCTACCTAATTTTAGTCTTCTATATAGCAAAATTTGCCCTAGTTTTGCCTCTCAGTTCTTCCTTTTCAAAACTTATCTATGTGCAAGCATTGAGTTTTCATGCTGACTTCTGGCTTTATATTCCTTATGTGATTCTGTTCTTATTTCCCCCCTTCAAATCCTTCCACATCATGTTCTTATTCTGTATTGACAGTCCAAAACTTTTTAGTTCTCTATCCATTCTACCTAGTTTTACCTGGATATACTTCACCTTTCCAGTCAAGACTCCACCATTTCTTACGTGAATTACTAGGTACTAATATTAGTAACAACCCCCTGTGCCCCTATTCTCTCTTCTCAACATGGCAGATGGTGAGGTTCATTTAAAAGAAATAACTCATATCATGTCACCCATCTGTTGAGATGCCTCCAATGTATTTGAGTGTCTCTCACAGTAAAAGCCAAATTACTTTAAAAAGCCATTAGGACATAAATGATCTGATTTGAGCTTTATCCTTTATAACTCTCAATATTTATATCCCATCACTTTTCCTGTTTATTGTGTTTTTTTTTAACTGAACTCTATGTGCCTCAATCTCCTTGCTATTTCATGAAAACATGAAACAGGCTCTCATCTCAGAACACAGGACCTGTTCTTCTATGACCTAAAACGCTCTTCCCCAAATATCTGTGTGATGTATTTCCTCTATATATATTCTTCTGTATATATAGACAAAAATATGTAGAGAGAAATACAAACTGTTATAGCGTATACATGGGTCAGTATACATATGTATATTTCCTAGCTTCGTCTACTGAAAGGTTCTAAATGCAGTAACACCCAGGTAGCAATTAGCACAACTAGGACTATGATCATACTTATTAAATATCATCCTCTAATAAATGAAACCAGAACTTCCTGGATAAATGGCCAATTTTAGAGCTGGTGCAGGAAAAATACCAAGATAAGCCTGGAGCAACTTGTATTGTCAGAAAGGAAGGACATATATATATACATATAGTACATAGTATACATATAATATATATGTAGTATTATGTGTGTATATACATATATTGCTATATGTGTATATATATATACATATAATGCTATATATATACACACACAATGCTATATATACACATACAATGCCATATATATATATATATATATATATATATATACACACATATATATATGGCTGCAAAAGGAACCATGAGCCAAACTAAAATGGTTTCCATTGGTCAAAGATAAAACAATGCGCAAAAAATAAATAATGACAGTATTGGATCATAGCCCAGAGAATAAAATAAACACATTGAGTTATGGTGATATAAATGATTGAATAAGTAAATGTGGAAGAAGCAACAAATCTTCCTTATAAAAAGATTTCAAATAAATGTAGAAGGGAATGAGTGAAATAAAAAATTCATCCTTGGAACACCACAGCAATAATTGCTACAGTAAAGATCCATCTAACCATGAAACTGTAAAAAGAAACATAATGTTTAAGTAGACTTAAATTGTTTTCTCCAATATATTTGTTAATTACTCTAGTAGTGTTAACTTATGCCCACATACCCTTTGATATTCCTCACTCCTGCAAGTGAAGAATAATCCCCTCTCCTTTGAGTGTACACTGGACTTAGTGACTCTCTTTTAGCAAGCCAAGTAAGGAAAGGGAAAAGTGGTAACTTAATTCTGGAGAAACCTGGCAGACACCACCTTACCCAGTGATCATGGCTTCGCACTACCAGTGATGTATTGGACTTTCTCATATGATGTGATGACAGGGGCCCTTGATTTCTGTTCTGTTCTTCATCCAAATTCATCACCCCAGTATAAAAGTCAGAAAACATCAGCAAACCCAAATTGAGGGAAGTCCTACAATATGCTTGGCCAATACTTTTAAAGAGTGCAAGGTTATAAAAAAAACAAAGGACCAACTAAGAAACTGTTATAATCTAGAGCAGACTGAGGAGACACCATAACCAAAAGCCACATAGTATCCTAGATTACATCTAGGAGAGACAAAGCACATTAGTGGAAAAACAGGAAATCAAAATAGTTTGTAGTATTAAGTATTGTAGTAGCGTTAATTCTTCATTTTGATAAATGTACTATGGATATGTAAGATGTCAACCTTAAAATAATCTACATGAAAAACCTATGGGACTTCCTGTACTATCCTTAAAATGTTTCCATAAATTTATAAAGTTATTCCAAAATTAAAAAACCTCTTTGCAGACAGAGCCATATTTTCATTTTTTTATTTATTAAAAAACAAAACCACGTTATATTGCTTTGGTGGATTTTCACCTGCATCTAAGGCAATGTCTTATTTCACACTTCTGCATATAATCATGTTTCATAATGCCAAAAAAGTTTTAGGAACTACATTCATTATAGTAAGTTTTGATTTTTTTACTTGTTTTTAAAGGATGCTTTTATTTACTATTACCCCTTGATTCCTCTCCCTATTCTTACTTCTCTAAAATACTATTCTCAACTACTCTATATCATTTCAAAATTGCACTGAAACATTTCTTTGACTAGCTCTTCATTAATGAGTTATCATGAGAAAATTGGAGTCAGGAGAATAGGGCTTCCTTCTAATTAGTGGTATGAGTTTAAGCTTGATGTCTTCTTCTGTGAACTGTTACTTAATTAGATTAGTGGTTTTACACTGTCTTAGCCACTGAGGTTTTTATTCAAAGTATGTATCTCTCCTTTTCCAGAATGTCTCAGGAGTAACATATTCTGTAAGATTCAAAAGTCTTGAAATAACTATAATTTTGAAAATATATTCTGCTATTCATTAAGGCTATGAATTTGAGGTGTCTCTAGGGATGATATCACTTGGCAGTGAACATTTACTGTTTAATCATGGTTTATAGGACTTTATTTCTCCTTCCTCTGAAACAATTAGCAGTTACTTTCTCAGAACTGTGTGTAAGGCCATAATGACTCAGTTCAAACCACATTTCCAGCCCAATATCATCAACTCCCCTGGAAAACTTTGGTCTGGCCATATATGTTTTAGCTCATTTTTCTTACATCACCTGGAATGCTCTTTTCCTATTTTCTACCTTGTGAACTCCATTTTCTCTCTCAAGCTTTATACATTCCCTATGCACAGAAACACCTTTAATTGTACTGCCATCAGATTTTTAAGTTATGTTTCTGTTTTAGTTACTGTGAAACTTTATTATGATTACATTTTATTTTTGTTTACATAGCTATATTTATCAATTAGATCTTCATTCCCTGAGATTAAAAACTGTGTCTTGTTTAATTTTGTGTCCTTACTCCATCTGGAATCCATCAGTGCCTAGTACATTGTCTAGTACTTCAGAGAGCACATGGTGACTATATATTTATTTAAAATTAAATGCTTGAACTTATGAGGAAAGAAAACAAACATTTAAAATTGTTTATAGCCTACATTGGGCTTCATATAATTTATATTCTAAAATATTTAAATTGATTAATTAAAATATTTCACAGAGCTTACAGTCCTGTTACCAGGCAGCTTAACATCAAAATGCATTTTAAAACATTTTTTTTATCTCTCTATTGGGGTTCAAGTAAAACCTTGAAACTGCAGAAGTCTTCTCCCTTATCCTTAAAATAGACTCCACATCCCTGCCTTTCTCACCATGTATACCTCCTTCACATTTAACTGTATTCTAGTACCTAATTATGTGCCTTTTTAGAAATTCCAGGGGCTAATCTTGAGACAGATGGACCAAATCCTGGAGACCTAGCTGTGAAATTTCAGAGATTACTTCAAAGTGGCTAGTTAACATCCCAGCCATACTTGAGACAATGCCAGCCTGCAATCCAGGTGAACTGGGACCCAAGATAGCTATGAGAAAAAGACATGCAGACATTGTACTCAGCAAATTCACTGCACGCCTTCGTTAACAAGTTTTCCCTTCTTAAACCCTTGCCCACCAGAAATTGACGTGGTTGCTTTGGATAGGAATCCGGACACTTCCCCATTACTAGTTTTGGTTAATAAAAGCACTTTCTACCAAATCTCGCTCTTTCTCTTTGGACTCTGCCAGCCATGAGCATCTTGATCCACATTCGTCACATTTCCAATCACTACTTTACTTTTACACCTTTAGTGATGCCATATACAAGATAAACTATTTTGTGTTAAGTTTCGAATCAAAAGTGCTTAAAATACCATTACTCATTTAAATATTTATGCAATGCATATTTATAAGTATAATGGAAAAAGAGCTAAACTAGTGGCCACAAGTGGAAACTTCCTTAATAAACGGTAAAAACAGCCAACCTAAACCAGGTCTATAGTGTTAATATACATTAGAATTGTCAGAATGGAATATAGAACCATATTACATTATCTTGAACAGGAGACATACATGCTCAATTAAGATACAAAGAAGTTGAAATCGAGTCAACATTTATTCAAGAGGAATATTTTGTCAAGAGTATCAGAGGAAAAATTTTAAGTTCCTAATGAAATATCACCTGTGCATAAGATAGAAATCTTTCCACTTATTATTTTCTCGAAAATTGCCATGTGTGAAAAGTAAATTACTATGAACTTTCACTTCAAGCCAACATGGCATAGGTTCATTCCTCTCAGCTACTCTCTCTTACAATTAAAAAATCCTGGACAAAATACAACAAGCAAAGATAGAAAGACTCTGGATGGTGGAAAGAAGGAGGCAGCCTACTTCAGGACACCAGGACTTGCAGAATGATATGAGAGCAACTTTGCCAATTTCCATATTACCTCCCGTATACCCCAGCCAGAGTGCTGCTTAAGCCTCCAAACTAGAACCACTAATAGGCACAGATTTAAAAATATTTAAAAAAAAAAAAAAAGCACCTAGGAAAGCCTGTTTCCTCTAGCCACGAGAAAATGATTACCTGACAATGGAAAATCTTCTTAGCCCATTCCCAATATGGGAAACAAGTACATATAAAGGTATTCAACTCCCCCAACTCTAACCAACACGAAAAGAAATGGACTACTCCCAGCTGCTGTCTTCCTTCACATTCTCACCCTCACCTCCCTCTAGTTTCAGCAGAGATGAACAGGAAGCTCATCATAAACCTATCTCTTGTTCCAGAAGCAAAAAGTAGAGCTCTGATTCCCCTGCCCAGTTGTATCAGAGAGGCTGAGCAGGGAGTTAATCTTCCCACATCTGATGGAATAATACAGTGGTATTACTATTAATCAGGACAGTGTCAGCAGGATCCAGTGGGAAGATGAATCTCCACCCTCACCCCACATCAAGGAGAATCAACAAGGTAGTGACAATTTCCTTGGGCTAGTCAGTGTTTCACATCCTGACGTCAGCAGGACCCGGTGGGAAGCTGATCTTCCACACACCCAGCAGCAAACCAACTGAATGGGGTAATGTAAAGCAAGGCTAGTCAGCACTCTAGTTCCTACACCCCACCTCTGAAAATGGGGCCCAGTGAGAAGGTGTGCCTCTTATATCAACTGGAAACAAATAGATGGAATGAGGCAGTGTGAGATGGAACCAGATGGTATTCTGTGCCTACCCCCAAGACATTCGAACCAAAACGGAGCTGAGCCTTTACCTCCACCCAGCAATCAAGGAACTAGAATAAGGTGGTGGGAGACTTAACTCAAAAGTCAGCAGTAAATACAACAACAAACGATCCAATTACAAAATGGGCAAAAGACACCATCATACGTTTCATCACAGAAGATATGATGGGAAATAAGTACATAAAAAGATATTCAACATCATTAGCCATACAGAATGCAAATCAGATATGCACACTTATGAGAATACCTATAATAGAAAATAGAAATAACACCAAATACTGGTGAGGATACAGAGGATCATACATTGCAGGTGGGAACAAAATAGAGCAGCTACTGGAAAAGCTTCTTAATTGTTACTAAACATACTCTTACCACATATCCCAGAAATTATACTACTGGAAAGAATAAAAGCTCCATTTATTTCAGGAAAATGAAAACTTTTTACACAAAATCGTGTACACAAATGTTTGTCACAGCTTTATTTGTAATAAACTCCAAACTGCAAACAATGCAATGCCCTTCAAAGGGTGAATTACTAAACAAAATGTGGTACATCCATGACATGGAATACAACTCAGTAATAAAAAGGAACAATATTAATACACACAACAACTTGAGTGGATCTCAAGGGAATTAATGCTGAGTAAAATTAAAAGCCAGTCCCAAACATTACATAATGTAGGATTCCAATTATATAATAGTTTTGGAAGGATAAAATTCTAGAAAAGAGGACAGATTAGTCATTTTCAGTGTTTATGGAGGTGTGGACAGGAGAGAGGTGGCTGTGATTATAAAAGAGTAGTAAGCTGGGCACGGTGGCTCACGCCTGTAATCTCAGCACTTTGGGAGGCCAAGGCAGGCAGATCACCTGAGGTTGGGAGTTCGAGACCAACCTGACCAACATAGAGAAACTCCATCTCTACTAAAAATACAAAATTAGCTGGACATGGTGGCACATGCCTGTAATCCCCGCTACTCAGGAGGCTGAGGCAGGAGAATTGCTTGAACTCAGGAGGTGGAGGTTGCAGTGAGCCAAGATCATGCCATTGCACTTCAGACTCGGCAACAAGAGAAAATTCTGTCTCAAAAAAAAAAAATAGTAGTAAGAGGGATTCTTGTGATGGAAAGATTTGTATCTTGACTGTTGTCACATAAACCCACACATGATAAATTTGCATATAACTAAACATGCACATACACACACAGGCACTTGATGCATGTAAAACTTGAAAAACCTAAATAAAGTGGAAGATATGTATCACTGTTAATTTTCTAGTTGCTATTTTGTACTATAATTATGTAATACTGATGATACCATTGTAGAACTAATTTAAAGGTATATGGAGTCTATTATTTCTTAGGCTGCATGTGAATCTACAATTATCTTATAATGTTTCTTTAAAGTAACTGTGAAGTCTTTAAAGTCGGTGCAACTCAGTAAAGAACACTGCTTTGTTTTACTTAGTAGTAGCACTCTATATTTTTGTTAGAAAGAGATGTTTTTCTGAAACTTTAAATCATAAGCTATGCCTGCAATTATCACCTTTGTCGTGCAATATGCTTTGAAATCTTTTCACGAATTCAGAGTCACACAAGCTGATAGTATAAGGCCCACCACTGCTGAGATAGGAAAGTACTTTTAGCAAACAACACAGTTCCTCTAATCTAGTGAAAGATCAATCCTGATATAATCCTTGTATAGAATTTCATGGTGTGAGAGAAAAATGCTATATATTAACAGTCCTATAAAAATATTATGCATGCTTATAAAAAGTAACACACAGGCACATATACAAATACACACACAGATGTGATGTTACAATGTTCCACTAAGCACTGGTAACTTTGTATTTTGTAACCATTTTGACACAGGGTGCACATTCTCTAAAATATAAATGTGAGTTTTTAAGGAAATGCATATTTTAATGTTCTATTAAGAGATATATTCTGAGGAAATAATTTTTCAAAGCATTGGGTAGTTTCCAATGGGCTGAAAATATAAAACCTAACATTCTTGAAAAATAAGAAATAAAAGTTTATTTATAAAATGGAAGCTGGGTGCAGTGACTCACTCCTGGAATCCTGGCACTTTGAGAGGCCAAGGTTCCCAAGGATTACTTGACCCCAGGAGTTCAAGGCTGCAGACAGCCATGATTGTGCCACTGCACTTCAGCCTGAGTGACAGAGCAAGACCCTGTTTCTTAAAAAAATAAAATGTAAACTTTAATTTCCAATGAAGGAATACATTCTGAAGAAGCAACCTCTTGAGAACCTAAAACATCCAATGACATCACAACAAAATATATTGTTGTTTACAGTGAAAATAGTTGTTATCTTTTTGTATCATTCTTTTCAAGGTTGAAACAGGAAGTACCTGTATGATAAGAAATGCAAATGAAACTAAGGACAGGACAGCATTAAAGAACATGGTGACTCCTAAAGAGATATGACTGATTGACATATCATATTTTAAAAGTCTTGATAGCTGAGGACAAGGAATGAAGATAAAAACTACAGGAAATGTTTCAAAAATAAAGGAAAAAATGACATCATATCAGAGCCAAAGTGAAAATTATGGACTGAGAAACAACCTAAAAAGAAAGTCTAAATTAAAATAAAAAAACTGTCAGAGGGAAAAATATTGACAGCATAGTTATCATATAAAACTTCACTGCCCACGGCTCTGTTGACATCAAGACAAAACCAAAAGACACTAGGCTGAACCAGGAAAGAAAGTGTAATAATTTTATTGGATTGAACTTCATTAGACTTTGTGAGTATGGGCAAAGTGAGAGTTACACGTACATTAGTGAATATAATCACAAGTATATATTTTGAAGAGAGCTCTTTGTTTTGTTCACTTGAAATGGACTCCATAAAATAGGGATGATGGGATGTTATAAAGCTACCTTTCTTAACATCCTGCAGGTGAAAAAGAATTTCTGGATCATATCAATAAAATATTTAAATAGAGATGTTGAAAATTTGTGTTTGAATATAAATTTGAAAACAAAAGTCATAATTTTGTACTTTTTTATGTTTACTATTCTAAAGAATCTGCAGACTTAAGAAGATCTGGTGGGTAAGTCAAAGTTATGAATAGAGTTAAGAGCATTGAAAAATTGTGACCAGGAATATAAATAGAATGTTAGAATGTCTTTCCACTGTGAAAATGAAGCTTTGTAGAATTTGTAGACATGGTAAAAATTCTATTTCACAAAATCATAAAGAGAAACAGGCAAAAAGGCTGGTCATAGGTCAGTTGCCTTGATAGATCTGGTCAGATTGTGAAAGAGGCTCAGGCACTGAAAGGATAAATTACTTTTACCTGCCTGAAGAGGCCAAGAAAAAAAGAAAAAAAGCATCTTTGGGGCTGAAACTAATAGAACATTGTGGCTGTGTTGTGGAAATTTTTAATATCCAGAACAGCTGTTAGTTATTTTGAAGAAAAAGTGTAGATTATGAGGAGGATATGGTTGTCTCATTATTGTTAGTAAAAAAAAAAAAAAAAAAAAAAAGAGATGATTTAGTACGTTAGGGTAAATGTGCTTCTAATTTTAGTCAATTATTAAATATTTGGATTTGATTTGTTTGGGGAAAAAAGTTTCCTGCAAAAAAAATTAATAAGTCTTTCAACAAAACATATGTATATAATATATCCATACGTTCAGGAAATTTTTATCTGCATATGAGTATAAACCTAATGCATAAAAAATTAAATTAAAAACAATAATAAGCATATAATTATGTGTTTCATTTATTTGTAGCTGCACTGTCTTACAGCAGTGATCATCCAACTTGAGCATGCTTGACAGAATACAGATTATAAAGCACACCCCAGAGTATCTGGAAGTAAGTCTAAGGCAGAGTCCAGCACTTTCCATTTTTAATAATTTCTCAGATGATGTTAATGTTGTTAATCTAAGGACTACACTTTGAGAACCACTACCCTGGAAGAATTCAGAAGAGGAAGGTTATCATCGAGAATAGCTGAGCATGTTTTGCAGAGAGATAAATATAGATTTAATTGTTATCAGCATATAATTTGTATTCAGGAAGCAAATGGTAAATTCAATTGTTATTTTTGTTACTATTTTTTCCACTCCTGCTTTTTCCTTTGCCTTCTTATTTTCTTCTCTTCTTCTTTGGGCTGAGAACAAATCATCTCAACAAGCCTTCATTATAATCTTATTTTTTTTTCTTAAGAAAGCATGTGTGTGTTTTAGTAATTTAAACTGGTACATTCCTATCTGGTGCTGACCAATTTCTCAGTGACATTTTCCAGGCTACATGTATAACTGGTCAAACATAGTTGTCTTTCCTGTAAACCAATCAATCTGTTTCCACTGACCACAGCAAACTTCATTATTGAAGCAAGGGAGACCAAACTGGGCTGCTATAATGAATGCTATACACAGATAAACTCTGCAGTGCCAGCAATGTTTGCTCAATATTTCTGAATGCAAAAGCAATTTAAATAGTGAAATGTCAGGGTAAAGATATAATAGGATGTAGGGACATAAGGCCAGATTTTCTTTTTACATTATTCAATGGAAAATTTTACCCACAGGAACTTTCTTTTAACTCCAATAAACTTACTTTTATTTTTGAGATACATGAATTGTGTTTTTTTTTCTTGGTTGGTGATTTTTCCAATCAAAATGTATAATATTTTATATATAAAATGCAGTGTTTTGTGTTTCCTCTCTTCAAATTATATCTTTGGTACTCTATTTGGAAAAGAGCAGGGCAAGAAGATTCATTATTTTTAAAATTGCTAAAATCTGTTTTTTAAAACAACAGAATGTACTTTATGATGCATGTGCCAACATATTTACATTAAGCATTAAAGTATAATCACAGCATTTTTATAGGAAGATGCTGATTATATGTGTTTTCTATATCACTCACATAAGCATCTTTCTGTGAGTAACAAATTGAAATCTTTAAACTCAGGTTTCTCCTGGTTACTGGTTTATTTTCTCGAAAAATTAAATAGCCTCCATTTTAACCTGCACGTGCGGACCAAAGAGAAATTTAAAGTAATGATATTTTTTACTACAAATTCAAACAGACTTTATGGACATCATTTATATGGATGTAATATCTACCTATGTATCTCTTTTTATTCCATTTCAAGATTATAGTAAATTCTTTTAAATAAAATGTATTTCTGATAATCTTTAAGATTAATGCCACTCACCTATAACCTAATTAGTATATCAATATTGGGTAGATACATATCATGAAGAATTCAATAACTGATTTATTTTAATTTTACTTTATTGTAAATTAAGACATTTTAATATTTTGATTGCTAAAGCAATGTTCATAAGTAAATGTAGGAACTCAGAATCATTTGAAAAATATAATTACAATCTAATATAGGTAAATGGAAGCTTTTATTTGAAGAAACAGTAAGTTAAGGTGCCTATACCTTGGTTAAAATGCACCATAGCCTTTAATGTTTTAAATATGTCAATTAAAAACAAAAGCCTTTTTTTAAAGTACTACAAGTTTATAGCAACTTGAGAAGAAAGGTAAGAGCAAGCATTTCAAGTAAATAAAAATGACAAAGTTATTGATGTCTAATGCAACCCATGACATCCCCCTGCTAAGATGAATCAATCCTCAATCTAACATTTTTTAAACACTGTCAGAAATGTCATATCTAGTTTTTGAATGGTTATTTCACTATTCTGTTTCATCTCATGACTGTCGCAATCACATATAAGCTAGATTTTAATTTTTCTAAATTATAACCAATTCTTAACAATAACACCAAAGTGAGTAGGTAGATCCTAATCAAAGATACCCTTATTCATGTCAGAATCTCAAATATCTATGGAAATGCTTTTTGTGTCATACAGCTTAATAGTCAAAACAATTACTTTTTATTGAACGTTGGAGGCTCCATACTCATTTAACTGCTGTTTTAATTAATGCTGGCTTCAAATCCTGTAAACTAATATTTTCAAAAATAACATGGAGCACCTGCGCAACCTTGGATCTGAAAGCCTAAGTATCTGCTCCAGAAAGAATTCATTGTCTTATGTCTGTAGCTATTTTTTTTAATCAAGAAAGCCATTAAACTTGACTTCCTATCACCAAATTGGAAGAAGAGCTGCACAATTAATAATGTGCTAATATTCATAAACTGAATTAATTAAGTGATTTGTATGAGGAGTCTCATCCATGTTCTTGTTTGTACTTTGCACAAAGTATTGGGTACATTGACATTACTTTTCAGATTAGGAAATGAAGCCCAATAACTTTAAATGAAAGAACTAATACATATTTGTGGAATATTTAAATATTGTTGAAATTTACTGGAAGAAGTCTTAGTGATCATTTAGTTCAATTGCCCATTGTTAGAGGACATGGTTTCAAGTCTTGAACCAGAAAAAGTCATCTAAATATCTCTAAGCCTTAATTGCCCATCTGTAAAATGAAATAAGTATGCCAAATTCATAGCAAGCAGATAATGATATGAGATGAAGTAAAAGTGGTTGATCTGCCTATGATTTTTATTTTAATGCTGGTATGTGTCTAGATATCCTAACAATTTACAGTAACCTTTTTGGAAAATATTTGTATATTATTTATTTTTAAATAAGTAGCAAAAAATACATGGTACAGAATTCTAAAAGAAAATTTAAAAAGGAAAAGAGTGAAAAGTAAATGTCCACCATATTCCTTTTCTCCACGATTTAGACCATTTGTTTTAGAAACATAATTTTTTTCTTTTATTATAACAAACCGTCTTTTTGGAAACATAACTTTTTATTAAAGAAATTGTTTTTCTGCCGGGCACAGTGGCTCAAGCCTGTAATCCCAGCACTTTGGGAGGCCAAGGTGGCAGATTACTTGAGATTAGTTCTAGATCAGACTGGCCAACATGGAGAAAACCTTGCTCTACTAAAAATACAAAAATTAGCCGGTGGTGATGGCACACGCCTGTAATCCCAATTACTCCAGAGGCTGAGCCAGGAGAATCACTTGAACCCTGGAGGCAGAGCTGGCAGTGAGTCGAGATCGCGCCACTGCACTCCAACCAGAATAAGAAACAAGAAATTATTTCTCAGCCACAAACAACCTTCATTGCACACCTCATCAGAATCATCAGTGTTCTCCTTGCCCATACATTCATTCAGGAGGGAAGAAGAGTTTCTGATGTGATACCTTAAGCCATGTGATCTGGTCTGGCTGCCCAGGAGCACAGCAGTTATTCTCCATCATTCTTTTTGATTCCCTCCCTTTCTCTCATTTGTTTGATTCTCTTATTTTCCTAGTTTGCACTCTTGTTTGAGTAAAACTATACTCCAGCAGTTTCTGGAGAAAGACCATGTAGGAAGTAAATTTTTGACATTTAATAATCTGAAAACATCTTCCCTTTTCACTTTCACTTGGCTGGCAAGAAAATTCCAGCTGGAAATCAATTTCCTCCAGACTTTTAAAAGTCTTGCTTACAGGTGTCTTTAGGAGAATCTTCTAACTTTCAGTGTGGCCTATAGTTATATTCTCAAATTCTAAATTTTTTCACAATATGCTTTGAAGAAAATATATTTTTAAATTGCATCAACTGTTTCTCAACAGGCAGCTCACCATGAATATACAAATAAATAGAGAAGCTCAGAACACCCCAGCCTCACCAGGCACTCAGAGCTTTTGCTTGCAACCTTGTTCAAACACTCCTACACAAGATCACACAAGTGTTGGAGAAATAGAACTAAAAACAAAATATTTTTCTAGCCCAGATAACTTCTCCACAAAGATAAAAGAGAGAGAGAGAGAGAGAGACAGAGAGAGAGAGAGAGAGAGAGAGAATTTTACTATTGAATGATAAACCCAGAATGTGATGTACATCACTGGCAATCTGCTAATATATTTTATATAGCCACCCTTTCAGATAGGCAATCAGAAAGGGCTCAGTGCATACATATTCTTAGGATAAATAATGACTGGCCATGAAGTAAGAGGACTTGACAGCACCATTTGTCACACATAGTTTATCCAAAATTCACTTGGTAATATGGTGACCATCTGTGTTAGCTAAATGATTTATTCAAAGGAAAAATAAGCTTCGACTGTCTCCACGACAGGAAGTAGTTTTGCCACTTGGAGCAGGGCGTCTGCCCAAATTTGGCTCCAATGGAAATAGGGATGCCTTTCTTGATGATTATAGTTGGAAGAGAAGCAGAAAGGCGGCAAGAGGCTTATTTTGCTTTTAAAAATATCTGCATTTTCAAAGAGACAGAGAACTTATAAGTTTTCTAAAATACATGCAGAAGGAGTGGCGGTGTCTTTTGTCAGTCAGTCAGCTATTTATTTATTTGAGACGGAGTTTCACTCTTGTTGCCCAGGCCAGAGTGCAATGACGTGATCTTGGCTCACTGCAACCTCTGCCTCCTGGGTTCAAGCAATTATTCTGCCTCAGCCTCCTGAGTAGCTGAGATTACAGGCACACACCACCATATCCAGCTAATTTTTTTGTATTTTTAGTAGAGACAGGGTTTCACCATGTTGGTCAGGCTGGTCTTGAACTCCTGATCTCAGGTGACCCACCCACCTCAGCCTCCCAAAGTGCTAGGATTACGGGTGTGAGCCACCAGGCCTGGTCTGTCTTATTTTTAACAGGGATATTTAAGCCTCTTGTTTTCATTAGAATTTACCCTTACACAAGCAGAAGTTTCCAGACATCTGAGGAAAGCCTCATAAGAGAAAGATAGAATGCCATGGAAGAAAAGGACAAAGAGGAAAACTTAGACATAAAACTTTTTATATTCTTAGAAAATATTGCACTTATAAAAAAAAGTTTTATTTATAATCATGCAAAGAAAAAAAGAAGTCCTTGGAAATAAAAACTTAATCAAAACAAGTAAATAAAAATAGAAAATAAAGAGGAAATCTACTGGATGGTAGAGATTTGGGGAAAATGGTAGCAGGGGAGAAAGAAAGAGAAAGGAAGAAAAAGAAAGATGAGAAATAAAAAAATTAGAGAACCAAAATTGAATTATAAAAGCTCCAGAACTAGAGAATGGAGAAAACAGGAGGAAATCGTCAATTAATTCAGGAAAATGTCCCAGAACTATAGTGCTACTCAGCACAATTGTTTTACTAGATATGTGGAGGGTTATGCATACTATCTATACATTACTGTTCCCTGCATTCTAGACATGTTTTCCGTGTTTCTAATGTCAGAAAAATTTGCAAATAACTGAATAGGTCATCTTTAGCAACTCATGTATTTCTCTTGATTTCAGATTTTGTTTCTTTAATCACTAATATGAAATATTGTCTTAAAGACAATCTTGGACTCTTTCAAATCCAAAATTGAATTACTTCTGGTACAAAGCTTACCTCAACATGTTGCCTTTCCTCATGATATAACAGCTGGTCATCATTGGCTCTTTAGTACTTTCAAATACAGAGTTTCTAAGTTGAGTCAAATTTCAAAGTATTATTTAGCAACAAATCAATACCATAGCTGAATCGGTAAGCTCAGTACTTGGAACCGAAGTATATGAATTCCAACAAGTGGAGATAAAGGAAGATGAAAAGATAAGTGAACTGTAGTTTGGGGTGGAAACAAAAAATAAAGGGAAATAATATTTTCACTTTGAGACTTCTTTCCATGCTAGATTAGAATGTAAGCTATTCACTCACGTCTTGCTTCCAGCATTATAATCAAATTACAATGGTTAAAACTACATATGGTAGGTTGATTATATACTCAGTTTGTCCTGGTGATCAATTAATGCTTTCTAATTATTTTAGTACTCCCTTTCATTCACATAAGTAAATTTTGACAATAAATTATCTAGTCACATTATTCTTCAAGAAGTTTTTTTTTTTTTTAAGTAGGATATAAAAAAGTAATAATCAGTAGTAAAAGCAGCAACCAGCAGTCCTGGGAATCATTGGCATTTAGAATACTGTCATCAATTTCTTAATCAATAGGGAATTTAGAGGGACTAAATATTGCCTTTTAGTGCCATTGTTGGGAGTCGTTCATTAAAACAGGGCAAAGAAGTGAGAAAGGAAGAAGGGAGAAAAGAGAAGAAGAATGTGTTTGCTGGGCATATCGAGATGACACCAGCAGATGCTTCAGGTGACTCTGTGGCAAGCATCATGATGGCCTAGCTGTTACTAGTCAGCAAACATCACTGAACATGCTTCATGTGGGAGCACATACTATAAATTTCAAGACAGAAAGCATATTAAAATTATAAAAGTATCAAAACATAGTATGTGTTAATTATACTTTTTAAAATCTTTAAGTGAGGAAAATTTTTCTAAGTTTGACCAATACTCTAGAAACCAAAATTATTGTTTTAATTGAAAGCTTAAAAGTTTGACCAATACTCTAGAAACCAAAATTATTGTTTTAATTGAAAGCTTAAAAGCAACAATAAAAATTATTTTAAATGAAAAAATAAATCAAGCAAAGAATAAATTTTGGGAAAAATTAGCACCTATGGCAGAAAAGATAATTTATTAATTAAACAAAAAATAATACACAATAAAGAAATAGACAATATTAGTAGACAAGTTATAAAACCTAAGATACTTTGAGAAAACAATAACAACAGCAAATAACCAGAAAGGATCTGAATGCCCCACTTCATAATTAAAGCAATGTAAAATAAAACAAAAGTCAGATATCTTTTTTTTCAGTTCTCCAATTGAAAATATATATACATGTGTATGTATGTAGTGTTTATTAACACTTTCTTGTTGGAGGGTGCTACAGTTTGAACATGTCTCCTAAAGTTCTTGTGTTGAAAATTTAATCCCCAATGCAGCAGAGTTGAGAGATGAGACCTTTAAGAGGTAACTAGATCATGAGGATTCTGGCCTTATGAGTAGATTAATGTCATTATCAGGGGAGTGCATTAGTTATCTGAAAATGGGTTTGTTATAAAAGCAAATTCAAACCCCTCTTGATCTCTTGTGGATACTCTTGTGCCCTCTGCCTTTCAACCCAGATGATGGCTCTCTCCCTAGGCCTTCAGACCAAGGTGCAAGCACAGCTTTTCTCCCTTCATTTTTACATTTTTCTTCTTTCCCTTTTGCTTTTAATAAGAGCTACCTGTATAAAGTACTTTATTACCCGTCTAAGAGCAAAGGGAAAACTCGATGAACCTTATGTGAACCTATGTAATGCAACATTCATTAAGCTGAGACTTCACCAAACGAGACATATATGATAATTAATATATTCAGTCCCAGCACATATAGAATATAGCAAAATGGACAGGCTTCAAAAAAAATTATCTATATGTAAGAAAATAATTTTATTACCACAGTGCTTTCTGTGAAATCACAGGTTGTTTTTAACCACAATAAAAAAAAAAGGCCATGCTGTTATAGCCAGGATTAAATTTTAATTGATCCATTAAAAAGTAATATTGCTAACATTTTTAGGTGTTTACTATGTGTCAAGCTTTGTTACAAACACTTGATGTTAATTCTCTTTCAAAATCTTCATGACATTATGACATAAGTCCTCTTATGTCCCCATTTTACATCAAATGGAGGCACAAAGAAGATAACTAACTTGTCCAAAATTACACAGCTGGGAAGTAGCTAGGCAAGAATTAAACTCCGGCAATCCAAGGTGAGAGCTGCTCTCCTGGCTGCAGTTCTGCACTGCCTTGTTCATATTTTAAGACTCATTTCTCATTAGGTTTTGTTTGTTTTTACAAAGAGGCATACCTGTGACATAATTAGAATATGTGTCTGAATGTATCTACTCTTTTTTTCATAGTAAATATATAGTATATCAGGTTAAAATTGCAATGCATTAAAATGCATCAGATTAGGAAATTTTGAGAGAAGTATAGACACATGTACACTTATGGAAACCTACTGGTCTTTTAAGACCCAAAGACATCTTGTAAACATCTTTAAGCATAAATTAAAGCTTATCTTTAAATAAATCTACTTGCATTTATATGCAATACAGATTGTTTCAAGAGAAAGAATTAAGGCAAATTGTTCACACTCTAAATAGTATGACATATATATCAAAGCTTACTCTGAAAGTCATTTAAAATCGACCATTAGCTCATAGAAACCACCTGTTAGATATTAAAATTAACTATTAGATGTTATATTTTTATAGAAACAAACAAAATTTTCACAGGAGAGTGTCTTCAACTTGTTAACTTCTTGGAAGCAAGGTGCTTGATGTTTCTAATGGTACTGCTGTTATCATAGACCAAGGATTTTTATAAGTAAGCAGTAATCTGCCTCCGATCATGTATTTCTTGGATTATTATTATATATTCCAAAGTAGAGTGTTAAATTACACCAAATTCTAGGCTTCAAAGATTTGTGGTGTAAAGCATGTTAGTAAACAAAAATTTGGCTTTTGTTTCTTTGGACATCATTTACAACTAAGGGGACAAGTCTTAAATCTCTTTTAGTATGCCAAAAAAATTCATAAAACTTAAATCTGTAATCTTCATTTTTAAAATGTTTATCTTCATTTCTAAGAAATATTACCAGTAACACTGTGAGGGATTGCACTAGTGGAAATTTAGTGTTATCCAAGATATTATATATGCCATGGTATTTGCCAAAATATTTTGAAAGATTATATAATGTTACTATCTTAGAATTAATGATCAAGTAAAATATACAGAGGTACACTATGTTTCTAGATGTAGATCTGTATATGCATACACATAAACCCAGAGAAAAATTTGCTTCACAACCTCCTCCCACCACCCTTGTTCTCATGCCCCTTGGGAGACTTCTTCTTCTTCTTTTTATTTTTTTTTTAAACTAACTTGCTGGTCATTTGTTGAATAAAAATGTAAAAAGTTATTAAGGGAGACTAAAAACTTTTAAACTAACTTACAATAGAAAGCGTGGAAAGTTAAAAGAAGCGTGCAAGAAAAGACCAGATAAGCAAAGCAGGGAGAAAGAGGTAAACAGAGAGAAACTTCAAGGTTTCACTACTCATGGTCTCATTTGATTTTGTTATTTTAACTTATTTCCATAGCTTATTGGGGAACACGTGGTGTTTGGTTACATAGGTAAGTTCTTTAGTGGTGACTTCTGAGATTTTGGTTCACTCATCACCCGAGCAGTATATACTGCACCCTATTTATAGTCTTGTATCCCTCAGCCCCTTCCTCACCTTTCCCTCTGAGTCCCCCACTGTATCATTCTTACGCTTCTGCATCCTCATAGCTTAGCTCCCACTTCAAGAACATACAATGTTTGGTTTTCTGTTGTGAATTACTTCACTTAGAATAATAGTCTCCAATCTCATCCAGATCATTGCAAATGCCATCAAGTTATTCCTTTTTATGGCTAAGTAGTATTCCATTTTGTGTGTGTGTATGTGTGTAGATAGATAGATAGACAGATAGATATCTCACAATTTCTTATCTACCCATTGATTGATGGGCACTAGCAATGTAGAAGTGTTCCCTGTTTACTGTATTCACACCAACATCTATTTTTTTTATTTTTTGATTATGGCCATTTTTTGTCATTTGGAAGAAGAGGAAGAATGGGAAAGAGAAAGAGCAAGAAGGAAAATTTTTTAAAGCACCTTTTGAGAAAAATTTGCCACCTTCATTTTTTTGAGAGACTATAAAAATAATTGCATTAGATTTGGATAGGTTCCACATTTTTGCAATTGCAAATTGCAAATTGGGCTGCTATAAACATGTGCGTGCAAGTATCTTTTTTGTATAATGACTTATTTTCCTCTGGATAGATACCCAATAGTGGGAGCTGGATCAATGGTAGATCTACTTATAGTTTTTTTAACGAATCTCCACACTGTTTTCCATAGTGGTTGTACTAGTTTACATTCCCACCAGCAGAGTAGAAGTGTTTCCTGTTCGTTACATCCATGCCAACATCTGTTATTTTTTATTTTATGATTATGGCCATAATTGGTCATTTGAAAGAAGAGGAAAAACTGGAAAGAGAAAGAGCAAGGAGGAAAATTTTTTAAAGCAAATTTTTAGAAAAATTTGTCACCTTCATTTTTTTTAGAGACTATAAAAATAACTTGCATTACATTTGCAAATGTTTTTGGATGACAGATATTCATGTTTCTAATTTGACATAGAACAAAGATGGGTCCATGAACCATACAATGTATATGTATATATGGGTATGTGTGTGTATCTATTTAAGTGTGTGTGGAGGAGACTGCATATGTTCTCCATAAGTGAGGATCACATGAGAATCCTCAACTTTAAATCTGGTTACTAAACAGTGCTTATTCTTTCATAAGCTTTAAAAAGTAATGCACATTTATTGTATATAAATATATTTTTGCCTAAATTAATATTTTTCTTTTCATCTTGATATTTTTTCTTTTTATTTTTGTTTTATATGAAAGATAAACAGTGATTCTAAGCAGATAAAATTACTGTCATATCAGTAATATATTACTCTACTGTTAATTCATTAATTTTCAAGAAATGTAGGCTTTTAACTAAATATAAAATAATTTGTAGAACAAAAAAGATGTTACATAAATAAGAATATGAAAGCTTTGGATATTTCTGCCTTATCATCAATCATACCTTTATGCATATATATTAATCAAAATTACAAAAAAATGTATCTAAAGATTAAATGTTAAGAAAAAACTTACATAGGTAGGCTTGAAATGATTTTTTTCTTATAATACTTTTCCTATGTTAACATATATTTCTTTTATATGTAATCTATTGATTTTTAGAACTCCAAAGTCAAGAATGACAAATCATTGAACTCCAATCTATGATTTTATTGACCAACAGCTTAGTATAAATGGAACCTCAAATTTTTTAATGTTATTGTCATTTATTCAAATATTATCTCAATAAAATGCACGTTAATATATTTTTTAAATTTCTTTAGGAATAATACAAGCAAGAATTTTCATTCTATACCCTGAAGAACTAAACAATTTCTAAGGCTAGAATTCTTTGCTGATTGATATTGTACAGTTTGTTGATACTTCACACAGCTCAAGATCTTTTTATAAACCAGTTGCTTGTGATGAGATGTTTTCTCATTGTAACATGCAATGTGTGTTGTCTCCTCTTAATCGAATTTCTTATCACAAAGGGATAAATAAAAGCTTCTCAAATATCAACTTAATGTCTGATGCATATATTCTACTTGTGTTAAGCATGCTATGAAATAAAAATCTGTTCTTTTGTTTCTAATATATACACACTAGATTTGATTTTTATGTTTCTCCCCACTAAATTTAAAAAGCTTACTTATAAAATCATGGTAAGCAGTCAAAATGCTATTTCCAGAATAGCTGTTGTCTGTGTGTGAAAGATAAGTTTGACATTTATTTACGATTTTCCCTGTGAGATAGATTTAGAAAAAAATGATAGGAATATTGGCTGTCAGTCTGAGGATAAGCATTAATCTTCATAAGTGGCAGAGGGCTGAGCTCATATATTTCTACAAAGAGATAATTTTTGGAATGAAGCTAATATATTCTAATTTTTGGAAATGAAACTTTCTAACTTACAAACAACTAAATTAGAAAGTTACTAAATTGAGAAGGGCAACTGAAATCCAGCTAGCTCTATTACATTAGCCGTGTCCACTTTTTTGCTTGAGGCCCACTGTGCAAAGCTATCTATTAGGAAACATCTACAAGAAAAATTACACAATGTTTTATTTTCAGGTGAGGAACTGAATTCAATGTACATTTGAACGTGTCTTGATTCTCATCTCACCCCACTTCATCCCAAAATATAAGTTGTAAATTTACTTCTGAGAGTATAAAGGAGTGCTGTTTTCTCCAAGGTCACTTATCAGGCAAACAATGAAAAAGCTGCTCTCCCTGTACCTATCTCTATGCCAATCCTGATGAATTGTCAGGACTTTGTATTTCAGAAATCTAGACTGTTCTTACACATAGGGATAATCAACAGCATTTTGCCTGTTTCTATGAGAAAGAATAAACTTGATAAGTGGAGTATAACCCACTGTTAAGATCCTGGGTAATTTTATGTCTGATTTTTCAAGATACAAAATACAAATGTGTTGTATAATGATACTGAAGATGGTCTCAGCCACACACCTGAAAAGCAGAGAAATATCTGAGAACTGATAGAAAGTCAGAGTTGCTACAACATTTATGGAGATCTGAGTCTGTTTGAGAGGAATTCCTTGGAGAAGCAGAACATCATATGAAATGTACTATTGATGCCTATGAGAACTAGACAATGGGCACTTTAGCTATGGGTAATTGAGAGAAAATGTCATGCTAAACTTGACATGGAGAAAATGAAGCCACCAGCAGAGATAGCTATCATGTGATAATAGCACCTCCCAAAAAAGTCATCAGAAATACTCTATATAAAAGTCTTCACATATAATAAGTGTTCAATATTTCTTGTCATTTTTATTATCACTCTAAATATTCTTCATACCTTTCTACTTAAGTAGAAACAGGTTGAGAAATCTTGCTTAGTCTTAGAACTAAGACTCATGATGACTGAGGACCCATATGGAGCTTAATTCACCCTCATACTGACTTATTTAAAAAAACAAAACATGCACACTCCATACAAGATGGCCATATAGGAACAGCTCTGGAGTGCAGTTCCCAGTGAGAGCTGTGCAGAGGGTGAATTATCTCTGCATTTCCAAAGGAGGTACCAGGTGCATCTCAATGGGACAGGTGGCACAGTGGGTGTAGCCCAGGAAGGGCAAGCTGAGGCAGGGAGAGGTGCTTTCTCACCTGGGAAGTACAATCTCTAGAGGACCCCCCTCCCTACTCAACGGAGGCCATCTGGGGCTTTTCCATCCACTCCAGCACTCCGGTTCAGATACTGCTCCTCTCCCACAGTTATTACCACCCACAGACCACAAGATTTCCAGGCTGAAAATCACCATGAGTTTCCAGCACGGCCAGCACCTGCCGGTTTTCACAAAAAAACTCACACAACTCTGTTTCAACTGGTGCCAGGAATGCCTGGGAGACAGAGCCGCACATTCAACAGAAAAAGAGGGGGTTAAAAGCAGGGAGCTAGGTGATCTGGTTTGGCGAGTGCCACTCCAACAAAGACCAGGAATCTGAAACACTCTGACTCGAGAGTTTCACAGCAAGCACAGCTGTACCCAGAATGTCCAGTTCTGTAGGGGGAAAGGCATCCACCATTACCGAGGCAGTCCACCACTACTGAGGCAGTTCTAACTGTACCTCTGTAAAAAAAAAAACACACAAGGAAGTTTACACAGCAGCTGGGCAGGGCCTGCGGCAGCTCAGCAATACCTCTGCTGGCAGACTGTGACTAGACTCCCTCCTTGCTGGGCAGGGCATATCTGAAAAAAAGGCAGCAGCACATCAGGAACTTATAAATAAAGCCCAATCTTCCCAGGACAGAGCACCTGGGAAAAAAGGCCGTTATGAGTTCCACTGCAGCAGACTTAAACGTAACTGCCTAACAGCTCTGAAGGGAACAATGGAGCTCCCAGCACAGCACCTGAGCTCTGATAAGGGACAGACTGTCTCCTCAAGCAGCTCCCTGACCCCCATATATCCAAAGAGGCACCTCATAAAAAAGGAGCTCTGGCTGACATCTGGCAGGTACCCTTCTGGGACGAAGATAACAGAAGAAGAAACTGGCAGCAACCCTTGCAGTTCTGCAGCCCCCACAGGTGATTCCCAGGCAAGCAGGGTCTGGAGTGGATCTCCAACAGTCCTGCAGCAAAGGGGCCTGTTAGAAGGAAAACTAAAAACCAGAAAGAAATAGCTTCAACATCAACAAAAAGGACATCCACTCAGAGACCCAATCTGAAAGTCACCAACTACAAAGACCACAGGTAGATAAATCCACAAAGATGGGAAGAAACCAAAGCAAAAAGGATGAAAACACCAAAAACCAGAACGCCTCTCCTCCTGAAAGGGATCACAACTCCTCACCAGCAAGGGAACAAAGATGGAGATTGAGTCTGATGAATAGATAGAAGCAGGCTTCAGAAGGTGGGTAATAACAAACTTCTCTGAGCTAAAAGAACATGTTATAACCCAATGCAAAGAAATTAAGAACCTGGAAAAAAAGATTAGACAAAATGCTAACTAGAATAAACAGCTTAGAGAAGAACACAAATGACTTGATGGAGATGAAAAACACAACATGAGAACTTCGCAAAGCATATACAAGTTTCAATAGCTGAATCAACCAAGCAGAAGAAAGGATATCAGATATTGAACATCAACTCAATGAAATAAAAAGAGAAGTCAAGATTAGAGAAAAAAGAGTGAAAAGAAATGAACAAAGCCTCCAAGAAATATGGGATTACGTGAAAAGACTTAATCTACGTTTGATAGGTGTACATGAATGTGACAGAGAGAATGAATCCAAGCTGGAAAACACTGTTCAGGATATTATCCAGGAGAAATTCCCCAACCTAACAAAGCAGGCCAACATTCAAGTCCAGGAAATATAGAGAACACCACAAAAATACTCCTCAAGAAGAGCAACCCCAAGGCACATAATCGTCAGATTCACCAGGGTTGAAATGAAGGAAAAATAAGGGCAACCACAGAGAAAGGTCAGGTTACCCACAAAGGGAAGCCTATCAGACTCACAGCAGATCTCTCAGCAGAAACCCTATAAGCCAGAAGAGAGTGGGGACCAATATTCAACATCCTTAAAGAAAAGAACTTTCAACCTAGAATTTCATATCCAGTCAAACTAAGCTTCATAAATGAAGGAGAAATAAAATCCTTTATGGACAAGCAATTGCTGAGAGATTTCATCACCATCAGGCCTGCCTTATAAGAGCTTCTGAAAGAAGCACTAAACAAGGAACAACCAGTACCAGTCACTCCAAAAATGTACCAAATGGCAAAGACCATCGACACAATGAAGAAACCACATCATCAACTAATGGGCAAAACAACTAGCTGGCGTCAAAATGGCAGGATTAAATTCACACATAACAATATTAACTTTAAAGGTTAATTGGCTAAATGCCCCAAACAAAAGACACAGACTGGCAAATTGGTAAAAAGTCAAGACCCATCAGTGTGCTGTATTTAGGAAACCCATCTCACGTGCAAGGACAAACACAGGCTCAAAATAAAGGGATGGAGGAAGATTTCCCAAGCAAATGGAGAGCAAGAAAAAGCAGGAGTTGAAATCCTACTCTCTGATAAAGTGGACTTTAAACCAACAAAGATCAGAAGAAACAAAGAAGGGCATTACATAGTGGTAAAAGGATCAATGCAACAAGAAGAGCTAACTACCCTAAATATATATGCACACAATAAAGGAGCACCCAGATACATAAAGCAACTTCTTAATGACCTACAATGAGACTTAGACTCCCACACAATAATAGTGGGAGACTTTAACGCTCCACTGTCAATATTAGATCAATGAGACAGAAAATTAACAAGGATATCCAGGACTTGAAATCAGCTCTGGCAAATCTGATTTCAAGCAAAGCTAATAGACATCTACAAAACTCTCCACCCCAAATCTGAAGAATATAAATTCTTCTCAGCACCACATTGCACTTACTCTAAAGTTAACCACATAATTGAAAGTAAATCACTCCTCAGCAAATGCAAAAGAATGGAAATCATAACAAACAGTCTCTCAGACCACAGTACAATCAAATTAGAACCCAGGATTAAGAAATTCACTCAGAACCATGCAACTTCATGGAAAATGAACAATTTGCTCCTGAATGTCGACTGGATAAACAATGAAATGAAGGCAGAAATAAAGATGTTCTTCAAAATCAATGAGAAAGAAGACACAATGTACCAGAATCTCTGGAACACATTTAAAGCAATGTCTAGAGGGAAATTTATAGCAATGAATGCCCATATGAGAAGCAAGGAAAGATCTAAAATTGACACCCTATCATCAAAGTTGAAAGAGCTAGAGGAGCAAGATCAAAAAGTCAATAGCTAGCAGAAGACACGAAATAACAAAGATCGGAGAAGAAGTGAAGGAGACAGAGACACAAAAAATCCTTCAAAAAAAATCAATAAATCCAGGAGCTGGTTTTTTGAAAAGATCAACAAAGTAGACAGACCACTAGCCAGATTAATAAAAAAGAAAAGAGAAGAACCAAATAGACACAATAAAAAAATGATAAAGGGGATATCATCACCACTTCCACAGAAATACAAACTACCATCAGAGTTTACCACAAACAACTCTATGCATATAAAACAGTAAAATTGGAAGAAATGGATAAATTCCTGGACACTTGCACTCTCCCAAGCCTAAACCAGGAAGAAGTTGAAACCCTGAATAAACCAATAACAACGGCTGAATTTGAGGCAGCAATTAACAGCCTACCAACCAAAAAAGTCCAAGACCAGACAGGTTCACAGCTGAATTATACCAGACATACAAAGAGGAGCTGGTACCACGCCTTCTCACACTATTCCAAACAGTACCAAAAAAGGGAATCCTCCCTAACTCATTTTATGAGACAACATCATCCTGATATGAAAACCCAGCAGAGACTCAACAAAAAAAGAAAACTTGAGGCCAATACCCGTGATAAACACAGATGCAAAAATCTTCAATAAAATACTGGCAAACCGACTGCAACAGCATATCAAAAAGGTTATCCATCACGATCAAGTAGGCTTCACCCCAGGGATGAAAGGCTGTTTCAACATACGCAAGTCTATAAACATAATCCACCACGTAAACAGAACCAAAGACAAAAACCACATGATTATCTCAATAGATGCAGAGAAGGCCTTTGACAAAATTCAATAGCGCTTTATGCTCAAAACTCTCAATAAACTTGGTATTGATGGAACATATCTCAAAATAATAAAAGCTATTTATGACAAACCCACAGCCAATATCATACTAAATGGGCAAAAACTGGAAGCATTCCCTTTGAAATCTGGCACTAGGCAAGGATGCCCTCTCTCACAACTCCTATTCAATATAGTATTGCAAGTTCTAGCCAGAGAAATCAGGCAAGAAAAAGAAATAATGGGTATTCAATTAGGAAAGGAGGACGTCAAATTTCTCTATTTGCAGATGACATGATTATATGTTTTGAAGACCCCATCCTCTCAGCCCAAAATCTCCTGAAACTGATAAGCAACTTCAGCAAAGTCTCAGGATACAAAATCAACGTGCAGAAATCACAAGCATTCCTATACACCAATAACAGACTAACAGAGAGCCAAACCAAGAGAGAACTCTCATCCACAATTGCCACAAAGAGAATAAAATACCTAGGCATACAACTAACAAAGGATATAAAGAACCTCTTCAAGGAGAACTACAAACCACTGCTCAAGGAAATAAGAGAGGATACAAACAGATGGAAAACATTCCATGCTCATGGTTAGGAAGAATCAATATCATGAAAATGGCCATAATATCCAAAGCAATTTATAGATTCAACACTATCCCCATCAAGCTACCAATGACCTTCTTCACAGAACTGGAAAAAAATCACCTTAAACATCATATGGAATCAAAGGAGAGCCCACATAGCCAAGACAACACTAAGGAAAAAGAACAAAGCTGGAGGCATCACACTACCTGACTTTTTCAAACTATATTACAAGGCTAGTATACTCAAAGCAGGATGGTACTGGTACTGGTACCAAAACAGAGATATGGACCAATGGAACAGAACAGAGGCCTTTGAGGAAATGCCATACATCTATAACCAGCTGATCTTTGAAAAATCTGACAAAAACAAGAAATAGAGAAAGGATTCCCTGTTTAATAAATGGTGTTGGGAAAACTGGCTAGCCGTGTGCAGAAAGCAGAAACTGGACTCCTTCCTGACACCATACACTAAAATTAACTCCAGATGGATTAAAGACTTAAACATAAGACCTAACACCATAAAATCCCTAGAAGAAAACCTAGGTAGTTCCATTCAGGACATAGGCA
>CAUYLG010028134.1:0-12332 GCA_963573385.1 Cacajao melanocephalus
TGGGGCCCGTGTTCCTGGAAGGAGAGTTGGGGCTCCCCGCAGAGGGGACTGAGATCTTCATAAACAACGGGGGAGCAGAGCCGAGGGAAGGAGGACGGCATTCCAGACTCTAGTCCCAAACAAGGCACCTGCGATTTCTCATCCCCTGAGCAGCGACTGGCAGGCGCCGTTCAGCGGACACCTGGGACTTGCAGTGTGATTATGTGCCCAGGGTTTTTCCTGGTGGGGACTGTGAAGTAGCTGGTAAGGTAATCAGGCAGGTTGGGGTCAGATGCAGTTGTTAGCTTGTGGTCCTGCCTGAAAAGAGAATCGGGCAGCTCATGTTATCTCAGAAGGTGCTAGGATCACGTTTGACAATTACGACAAAAAGTAGATGATATTCTATGGACCCTGTGTGAAAAATGAAATGTTCATGCAATCTGGAGGTACTACTGGGACCAGATTAATCTGTTTTTGTTTCCTTATTTTTTCACCTCTTTTTTGTTATTGTTTTGTTTTTGAGATGAAGTCTTGCTCTGTTACCCAGGCTGGAGTGCAGTGGTGCGACTTAGGCTCATTGCAACGTCTGCCTCCCGGGTTCAAGCAATTCTCCTGCCTCAGCCTCTCGAGTAGCTGGGACTACAGGTGGCTGCCACCACGCCTGGCTAATTTTTGTATATTTAGAAGAGACAGGGTTTCACCATCTTGGCCAGGCTGGTCTCGAACTCTTGACCTTGTGACCCACCCACCTCAGCCTCCCAAAGTGTTGGGATTACAGGCATGAGCTACTGCGCCCAGCGTTTTTCACTTCTTTTTCGAAAAATTTCAAGCCTGCCAAAACATTGAGAGAATAGTACAATATCAGTGCTCTTAGATTCAGTAATATTTTGTCTCTAGCTCTCTTTATGCGTGTATATAGCACAGTGCATCAGAGCCATTTGATAGTAAGTTGCAGAGGTCATGGCACTGATGCCTAGTATTTTAGCATATGTCTTCTAAAAATTATTCTCTCATGGCCACAAAATATCTTACCAAATGAATTTATTTGTTTATTTATTTATTTTTGAAACAGCGTCTCGCTCTGTAGACCAGATTGGAATGCAGTGGCGAGATCTTGGCCCACTGCAACCGCCGCCTCCAGGGTCCTGGTTCAAGTATTTCTCTTGCCTCAGCCTCCCGAGTAGCTGGAATTACGGGAACACCCCACCATGCCCAGCTAATATTTTTGTATTTTTAGTATAGATGGGGTTTCACCATGTTGGCCAGGCTGGTCTTGAACTCTTGACCTCAGGTGATCTGCCCTCCTCAGCCTCCCAAAGTGCTGGGATTGCAGGCGTGTGCCAGTGCGCCAGGGCATACCAAAGGAATTTAACATTGATAGAATAATAGTATCTAATGGACAGGGCTTACTTAAATTTCCCCAATAGTTTGCTCACAAAAAATAGTTGGCTTTTAATTTTTTTTTAATTCCAGTATCTAATCAAGGTTCACTTACTGCATTAATTGTTCTGTATCTTTAGGCTCATTTAACCTAGAACAGTTCCTTCTTGTTTCAATTTCTCAAGATTGACATTTTTAAAGAGCCTATGCTAATTGTTTTTGTTTTGTCTTTTTTTTTTTTTTTTAAGATGGAGTTTTGCTCTGCAGCCCAGGCTGAAGTGCAGTGATGCGATCTTGGCTACTATAACCTCTGCCTCCCAGGTTTAAGGGATTCTCCAGCCTCAGCCTCCTGAGTAGCTAGGATTACAGGCATGCACATCATGCCCAGCTATTTTTTTTTTTTTTCTAAGAGGGAGTTTCTCTCTGTCGCCCAGGCTGGAGTGCGGTGGCGCTATCTCGGCTCACTGCAACGTTCACCTCCTGGGTTCAAGCAATTCTCTGCCTCAGCCTCCCAAGTAGCTGGGATTACAGGCGCCTGCCACCATGCTCAGCTAATTTTGTATTTTTAGTAGAGACAGGGTTTCACTATCTTGGCCAGGCTAGTCTTGAACTCCTGACCTCGTGATCTACCAGCCTTAGCCTCCCAAGTGCTGGAATTACAGGCGTAAGCCACCGCACCCAGCCCATGCTAATTGTTTCATAGAATGTTTTACAATCTCGGTTCCTCTGATTTTCTTCATGATTAGATTGAGAATAAACTTTTTTTTGTTCAGAATGCTACCTGTATAGGTGATGTACACTTATCAGTAGATCACCTTAAAAGATGTCAATTCGTACCTTTGTTGACAAGTTAGATCCTTTCCTGAAGATGGTGTCTGTAAGATCTCCCCATTGTAAGGGTACCTGAACTCTGTCTTAATTTGCAGTCCTATATGGGGTAATACTTTGGAACAGAATATTCTGTTGACTCTTGTGGCTTTTACTTCCCTTTTATTTCTTTAAAAAATATTAGATTAGTGTATTTGGGATAATAGTTTTAGTGTACCAAAGTAGAGAATCTATCCATGAGAATTGTTTTGATCTCAGAAATTGTTCTGAAAAAAAATTTTTTTTTTTTGAAATGGAGTCTCGATCTTTCACCGGGCTGGAATGCAGTGGTGCCATCTCAGCTCACTTCAACCTCTACTTCCCATGTTCAGGTGATTCTCCTGCCTCAGCCTCCCGAGTAGCTGGGACTAAAGGCACGTGCCACCATGCCCAGCTAATTTTTTTTTTTTTGTATTTTTAGTAGAGATGGGATTTCATCATATTGACCAGGATGGTCTCCATCTCTTGACCTCGTGAAGTGCCTGCCCTGCCTCCCAAAGTGCTGGGATTACAGCTGAGCCACTACCTCTGGCGGTTCTGAAAATTTTAAACTGCAATGTGTACTTGAGTATAAGATTACTTTCATGTATATATGACTTCAAGTTGTTGGTTACCAGGGATTATTTGTTCAGTGTATGTACATTTGGCCAAGTGCAGACTCTGACCTGGAGGTATAAGCAGATAGGAGGCATGGCCCTTGACCCCAAATAGATGAGAATTTGGTGGTAAACACAAAACCTGTGTATTAGTCCATTTTCATGCCACTGTTAAAGACACAGCTGAGACTGGGCAATTTACAAAAGAAAGACGTTTACTTGGACTTACAATTTCACACAGCTGGGAAAGCCTCACAATCATGGTGGAAGGCAAGGAGGAGCAAGTCCTGTCTTACATGGATGGCAGCAGGCAAAGGGAGAATGAGGAAGACGCAAAGTCAGAAACCCCTGATAAAACCACCAGATCTCGTGAGACTTATTTCCACGAGAACAGTATGCAGGAAACAGCCTGCTATGATCCAGTTATCTCCCACCAGGTCCCTCCCACAACATGTGGGAATTTGGGAGTACAATTCAAGATGAAATTTGGGTGGAGACACAGAGCCGAACCCTATCAACCTGCAGCCCATCTTTAGCTGGAATGGTGGCTGTGTTCCTACATAAGGTTTGATCTTGTTTGAGGCACCAAAGCCTGTTTTCCTGAAGCATATTAATATTTTGGCCCCACAGAAAAGGTTATTTGCAGTTTATGCCAACTTGTTATTGCAGAATCACTGCTGTGAAGTATTTATTTCTACCAAGAAGCTTTGGATTGATTTTTTTTAACCAGCATTTGCAATATAGCCATTTACATATCTGCCCAACCCTCTTTATTCCAGTTCAAATTTCTTTTTGTCTTTTTTTTTTTTTTAACAGGGTTTCACTATGTTGGCCAGGCTGGTTTTGAACTCCTGACCTCCTGATCTGCCCGCCTTGGCCTCCCAAAGTGCTGGGATTACAGGCATGAGCCACCTCCCCCGACTTCTTTGGTCATTTTTAACAAATCTGAATGTCAAGGAAGGCAGATCTTTTTCTGGTATCACGATTGACTTTATTGTATGGATTTCACTAAACTAAAGTCCTAGTGGGTCTTGTGATGATTAAAGTACAACCCAATAATGTTTTGCTTGTGTCCTTGCTGGAATCAAGACTGTGTCACATTTGGACCACTCATTTATTCACTCAACAAATATTTACTCAGTATCAATTGTGTGCCCCCTCTTTTTTTTTTTCCCTAGGTACCAGGTCAAGATGCCATGGTGAACAAAACAAAGCCCTTTCCCACATGCAGCTCTCATTCCAATGGAGGGAGGGAGAAAACAACTTGTGGGATGGAACAGCTGGTTGTGAGTGTCAGAGTGGGGAGGGGGTGAAATGCTTTTTGTTGTAAGGTGATGGGGAGGCCCTCCATGGTGACGACGTTGGAGTCAAAATCTGAAGGAAGCGAGAAATGAGCCAACAGCTATTGTGGGAAGAGCAAGTGTTCTAGGCCAGGGAGCAGGAGCCTGCAGAGGAAACACTGAGGAGGTCAGGGTGCCTGGAGGGACTATGTGGGCAAAGCAGAGAGGAGGAGAGGAGGGCGGATCCTGGAGGGCTCTACTGGGGGGTTTTGAGCAGAGATGGGATGATTCTGACTTTTTTCTTAAGCACACAATCCAGAGAGTTGTACAGCTATCACCACAATCAATTTGAGAATATTTGCACCATCCTGAGAAGAAACCCCCTACCCAGTGGCATTGAAGTACTGGCTTTGCATGGAGAACAGATGGAAAGCCTGATCAGGACAGACAAAGTCTGGACAGGTTAGGACCCAGAGACCACTGGGGTGAGGCAGGCCAGGGACACCCCCGAGAACCAGGCAGGAGCAGGCAGGCAGTATCCAGAGAGAGGTAGTCGACTACAGTTGGTAGTTCAGTGGGCACATCATCTTGTTAGGGAGGAATGGAGGGGACAGTTGGACCTCCCGGCAGGGAGGTGGGGTTTGGCAAGAGAGGAGTCTCCCAGTGGACAACATTTAGAGCTGCAGGCTGATGGGTAGCCCAGCTTCAGCAAGGACTTGCAGGACCACATAAGACTCCTAACCCCCTGGAGGACTCATGTGGTCTGCTTAGAACCCCAGAAGAGGAAGTAGCCTTGTTGACCCAGTTGTTCAGCTGAAACACAGGATTAGAGTGGGGCCAGCTGGAAGGAGGGCTGCGTGCTGAGCATCACGCTGCCCACTTGGCTCAGGTTCTTTCCATTGCTGCCATTTGGGGCCAGGTTGGTCTTAAAGCCTTGATTAGGAGTTGATTGACTCCGCTGTGGAGGTTAGAGGCCAGGGAGCTGGCGATTATAGACCCGTTTTGTTAATACAGAATCCACTAGAGGATTCTGCTGTGTCTGTTCTCTTTCACTTCTATTTCTCTCTGAAAATGTATTCTTAAATAAGCTCTTTCAGAGCAGGCATCTTAGACTTTTTTTTTTCACCAGGGTTGCCAGCATATAGAATGAGCTCTATGAATACATATGGGCTGGGCACAGTGGCTCATGCCTATAATCCCAGCACTTTGGGAGGCCGAGGCAGGCGGATCTCCTGAGGTCAGGAGTTTGAGACCCGCCTGGCCAACATGGCGAAACCCCGTCTCTACTAAAAATACAAAAAAATTAGCTGTGTGTAGTGGCTCATGCCTGTAATCCCAGCTACTCAGGAGGCTGAGACACAAGAATTGCTTGAACCCAGGAGGCAGAGGTTGCAATGAGCTGAGATTATGCCACTGCACTCCAGCCTGGGTAACAGAGAGAGACTCAAAAATAAATAAATATTCACAGATGAATGAATACATTCTTAACGTTAGTATAATTTTGCGATTGTTACTATAATTAATTTCCCAAATTTAGCAGCTTAAAACCATATAGATTTTATCATGTTATAGTTCTGGTGCTCAGAAGTGCAAATTGGATGTCTCTGGGCCAAAACCGAAGTGTCAACAGGGCTGTGTTCCTTCTGGAGGCTGTAGGAAGAATTTCCTTCCTTGACTTTGCCAGCTTCTAGAGGCCACCTGCATTCCTAGGCCCATGGCCCCTCCTCTTCTCCAAATCCAGCAGCATACCGTCTTCAAATCTTTCTGATTCTGATCTCCTATCTCCCTCTCACAGAGAAACTTGTGATTACTTTAGACCCATCTTGAAAATGTGTAATAACCCCCTCCTGCAAGATCTTTAATCACAGCTGATTAAAGATCCTTAATTTAATCACGGGGTTTTTAAAATTTTTCCTTTTTATTATTTTCTTCATTTTGTTGAATATCTAGCAAACCATTCCTTTAGCACCTTTTGCCTTGTAACCTATTCACAGGTTTTGGGGATGAGAATTTGAACATCTTTTGGGGCCCATTCTACCATGGTGCTTAATCTCATTTCTCCTTATATTCTTTTATTTTTTTTTTAATTCATTTAAGACAGGGTCTGACTCTGTTGCCCAGGCTGAAGTACAGTGGTGATATCATGGCTCACTGTAGCCTCCAGCTCCTGGGCGCAAGTGATTCTTCCACCTCAGCCTCCTGAGTATCTGGGACCACAGTTGTGAGACAGTGTGTCCAGCTAGTTTTTTATTTTTTATTTTTTGTAAAGACAGTCTCCCCATGTGGCCCAGTCTTGTCTTGAACTCCTGAGGTCAAATGATCTTCCCACCTTGGCCTGCCAAAGTACTAGGATTATAGGTGTGAGCCACCATGCCCAGGCTTTTTTTTTTTTCTTTTTTAAGAACATGGGGTTTCACTCTGTCATGCAGAAATGCAGTGATAACGATCATAGCTCACTGTAACTTTGAACTCCTGAGCTTACATAGTCCTCCTGTCTCAGCCTCTCCAGTAGCTAGGACTACAGAGAAGCCAGGACCACAGGTACGTGTCCCCACACATGACTGGTCTCCAGTTACTGGCTTCAAGCCATCCTCCTGCTTTGGCTTGGGATAAATGCTGGAATTACAGGCATGAGCCACCATGCCCAGCAGTCTTTTGTTATGGACTAGTTGTCTGACTTCATTATAGGGAACTGGTGTGCCTTTAGCTGCCAAAGTGAAGCTGCCAACAAAACTGAAGATAATGCACACACTTGATTTGAAGCGGTGAACAAAGAAATACTAGAAGATATGGTGATAAATTTTTTGACAGTGTTGAGCCAGGGAAATGAAAAGTCTGTATGACAGTCCACAAATAACTATTAAATAGATGGCAAATTAAGGTGCAGTAGATTAAAGGGAAATCACTTTTTAAAAGGTGTTTTATATGCAGTTGCATTTGCTATTAGAATCCTTTAATAATCCCATCCATCTGAAATAGCTTTATATACTACAGTAATAAAGCCTTTTTCCCCCTACTTGAAGCGACTTCAGTGATGCTGTATAATATATGTAGGCACTGAAGGAGCTGATAGATGCGGTTCAGTATTGCAGATGGTGCAGTGTGCCTCCCCTTTTCAAAACCTGAGGGAAGTTCTGGGCTGCTATGCCAGGTCCTATTTACAAACTGGCCTTTAAGCTTTTAAGAAAATTGATGGGTTGTTCTCCTTTCCATGTTGAAGGAAAAAAAAAAAGTAAGAAAACTGATGGGAGGTGCGGTGGCTCATACCTGTAATCCCATTAATTTGGGAGGCTGAGGTGGGTGGATCACAAGGTCAGGAGTTCGAGAACAGCCTGGCCAACATGGTGAAACCCTGTATCTACTGAGAATACAAAAATCAGCTGGGCATGGTGGTGTGCACCTGTAATCCCACCACTTTGGGAGGCCAAGGGGGGTGTTTACTTGAGGTCAGGAGTTCAAGACCAGCCTGGCCAACATGGTGAAACCCTGTCCTTACTAAAAATGCAAAATTTAGGCTTGGTAGCAGGAACCTGTAGTCCCACGTACTCAGGTGGCTGAGGCAGGAGAATCTCTTGAACCCGGGAGGCAGAAGTTGCCGTGAGCCGAGATGATGCCACTCCACTCCAGCCTGGGCAACAGAGTAAGACTCCATCTCAAAAAAAAAAAAAAAAAAAGAAAAGAAAATTTAGATGTGAGTCAGACACTTAGCTGGCCTCCTGGGGCAGGGGCTGTGCTCCTCGGGAAGTGGAAGAGTTGAGTGTCAGTATCTCAGATTGTGCAGCTTTAATGAAATACCACAGATTTTTGTCTTAAAAAGCAGACAATGGGGCTAGGTGTGGTGGCTCACGCTGTAATCCCAGCACTTTGGGAGGCTGAGGTGGGTGGATCACCTGGCCAACATGGTGAAACCCCATCTATACTAACAATACAAAAAATCAGCTGGACATGGTAGCAGTTGCCTATAATCCCAGCTACTCAGGAGGCTGAGGCAGGAAAATCACTTGAACCTGAGAGGCAGAGGTTGCAGTGAGCCAAGATCGTGCCATTGTACTCTGGCCTGGGCAACAAGAGCGAAACTCCGTCTCAAAAAAAAAAAAATTAGCTGGACATGGTGGCATGTGCCTATAATCCCAGCTACTCAGAAGGCTGAGACAGGAGAATCACTTGAACCCAGGAGGTGGAGGTTGCAGTGAGCCGAGATGGCACCACTGCGCTCCAGCCTGGGCAACAATAGCAAAACTGTGTCTCGGAAAAAAAAAAGCAGACATTGGCTGGCCTTGTGGCTCACACCTGTAATGCCAGCACTTTGGGAGGCCAAGGTGGGATGATTGCTTGAGGCCAGGAGTTCAAGGGTGCAGTGAGCTATGATCAATCGCTGCATTCCAGCCTGGATAACAGAGACTATGTCTCTAAACATACACACACACACACACAAACAGACATTGTTTCCTCAGTTCTGGAGGCTGGAAGTCTGAGATCAGGGTGCCAGCATTGTTGGGTTCTGACTTGCAGTTGGGTGCCTTCTGTGTCCTCACATAGCAGAGACATATCAGGAGATTGAGGTCTCTTCCTCTTAAAAGGCCACAGCCCTATCATATTTAACATGGGAATCTGTGGAGCACACAGTTTAGCCCTTAGTACTTGGTTGGCACACTTGTGTCCAGACCCACTTTTTGTTGTGGAAGAGGTAGAGGCCTGAAACCCTAAAAGCTGAGAATCTTGCCCTCAATTTCTGACTGACTAAAAGAGGCTTTTTTCATTGCTGGAGGAAGGGCAGTAATTCATTTAGTTCATGTGGTAGTTCAACTGAGGCTCTGTCCCCGCTGTAAAATAAAACAACAAAATTTATCTCTCCATATCCTAGGCATGAGAGCACCCACCTCTCTCCTGGGATATGTGGAAGGATCACATGTGACAATCAATGGATATAACAAATGTTTTAAATCCTGTATATACCTCATAGATGTAAAGTGGTTGTGTCATTTGTGAATTCTCTTGGCCAGGCACCAGTGGGAGGTTAGATAGTGACCTGGAGTTTGTGTTGAGGAAGCAGTAGCCTTTGAATGCCTGCCTTTGTAGCTGTTGCACCTATGTTAGGCTTACTTTCAACTAAATGGAATTAAGTAATTGATTTTTTCAGTAGTACAAGTGATAACAGCCAACCTTTGCTAGCCCGTGGGGTGAGAGTCCAGCTAGTGACAGGTTGTTTTTGGGAGACACACCCTTTGTGTCCTCACTTCTCTGTCCCCTCTCTCTGCCGTGCTCTCCATCTAACCCATTCTACCAGCTGCACTGGCCCCATGGGCACCCAGAGCACACGCACTTGGTGAGTCTAGATCCTTCTTCCCTGAGACATTCTTGTACCCCATCCCCTCATCACCTCACTTCCTTCAGGCCTCCAACAAGTCAGGTCATCCTGAATATTTTCTGTAAATCTTTCTGTTAAGCTGGACACAGTGGCTCACGCCTGTAATCCCAGCACTTTGGGAGGCCAAGACGGGCAGTTCACGAGATCAGGAGTTCAAAACCAGCCTGGCCACCATAGTGAAACCCTGTCTCTACTTAAAAAAAAAAAAAATCAGGAAAGGTACATGCCTGTAGTCCCGGCTACTTGGGAGACTTAGGCAGGAGAATTGCTTGAACCCAGGAGGTGGAGGTTGCAGGGAGCCTAGTTCACGCCACTGCACTCCAGCTTGGGCAACAGAGTGAGACTTCATCTGAAAAAAAAACCAAAAAAACCAACAACAACAAAACTTTCTGTTAAATTCTACCTTAATTATTATTTCATTTTAGCCTGCCTCATTTTTCTTTGTGGCACTTATCACTATTTGAAATTGTTACATATTTATTAATCTATTTTCTGTCTTCTTGATTGGGAACGTAAGCTCCATTAGGATGAAGACTTTGTCTATTTTGTTTACCACTATATTCTCATCATCTCAAATAGTGCCTGACACATAGTAGCACCTCAAAAAGTGTGCAGCACTTTAAGTGAATTTAACAAGTAGACACTGTTCATGGTGCTGAGCCAGATCTCTTTCCTCTCTGAACTTGGAGCGGAATTGTGCACACAGGCAAGTGTACAGACTTTGATGCCTGGCGCTGCCGTTTTGCAAAAAGAGTTATCTAACCCACCATCTTCTTTTTGATTTTTTAAATAAGTCTGGATATTTTATCCTGAAAAGGATACCACATTTGAAGTCGAAGGCCTGATCAGAAATTCTGTCTTCACCATAACTTGCTGTATCTCTGATAAATGCCCTAACCTCCCTGACCCTTGATTTTCTTATCTATATAATGGGGAATATACTTGTTCTGCCCTCCCGGGGCTTTACATTTATTGTAAAGATCAAAGGAAATGAGCTTCTCCCCCTCCCACAGTGGGTTGGAGTCTGGATTCTTCTAGCAGTTGTCTCCTGGCCAGTATTCTCTGTTGCAAGTTGAGAAATGTGATCTTTGCTTCCTGTTTAACCCTAAAGATCCAGAAGGCGTGGATCCATCAGAGAGAGTTACACAACATTGTCTACCCAGATCCCAATTGAAGAAAATCCACAGGAAGACAAGGCAGGCTCTTTTCATCCTACTCATAATGACTAGTCCATCATTGCCTCAGTAACTTGATCATCAGCCCTGGTAGCAGATACCCCTCACTGAAGCTGATGAAACAGGGCAGAGAGGAAGTACCCAAGAGAAGAGGGAGGGAGATTTCTCTAAAACAAGACCTAGAATAAGGACATTATTGTCTAGAAGGAAAAAAATAATTGAAAGTTTCTGAAAATTGAGATTTCTTTATCTCAAATGACCTTATTAGTCCAAAAAAGTACAAAAATTATTTTCCTCATATAATAGTAATGGTGGGAATCAAAATGAATCAGTAGATCAGGGATCCAGATGGGAATGCTGCTACACCACAGTAGAATCCTTCTGGGAACTACACTGGGAAAGGATCACTGGTAGCAAAAAGATCCAGAGTTGTGCAGAGGGATCATGTCAGCAGTAATCAATTTTCAGTTGCCGTCCTTTCCTGCTTATCGTTTTAGGATCACTGTGAGGTCAGACAGGATGGTGGGAATGGATACCAGTTTTTTTTCACTGCCTACATATGCTTCATGAGCTATTATTTGTCCTTTTTTCCTCCACAGATCTCTGTTTCTTTTTCTTACTTTCATGCCCATAACATATCATACAGATGTGGTTTTAATGCTTTGCTGATTTGACTTAGCTTCCTTGTTCACTTCATTGATTGATACTAAAAGATCCACAAGGCTTTCAAGTCCTCACACAAATGATGAGATGAGAATCTGAAGATGAAGAATCTGAAGCAAAGATACTTGTGGTTTCAGAATGTATAAATAGAGTTTGATGATTTTCTGTTGAGTTTGTTGGGGGAATGAAAATTATTAGGATTAGGTGTTTTTCTAATTTAAAAAGTTGTTTCTAGAGGCGTAGAAGACAATTCTGATATTCTATTTAAATTTTCCATGCAAATCCAGGCATGTTTATAAAAAAGAAAAAAAAAAAAACACCAGTACAAAACAAACAACATCTGATCTGACCGGGGGGCTCACACCTATAATCTTAGCACTTTGGGAGGCCAAGGCAGGAGGATCCCTTGACTCTAGGAGTTCAAGACCAGCCTGGGCAACATAGGGAGAACCTATCTCTTCAAAAAAATAAAATTTAAAAACTTAAAAAAGAAAACAGGATCAAATGAGACAAATGTTATCCAGATGTTTCTTGTCTTATTATTGCCACTTCAAGTTCCCAATTATTTTGGCCAGTGAACATTTGAGAGACTCACATATGAAGTTCAGGGGCCATGCACTTTGTATCTCTTTCCCCAATATTAATGCACTTACCCCTGTCGATTTTTCTCCTTTTTTTTTTGGTGAGGAATATAATGCCTGTTGTATACAGCAGGACAGAGGGTCATTGTGTATGTATAGAAGTGATATGGATTCCTCCCATACTCATTAGTGACCAGGGCTGCTGTCCCTGTTTGGGTTTCCTAGACTAGAGAAGAAGACAGGAACCAGGATGGGAAGATGGACATGTTACATTTTAAGCTGGAGCTTCCCCTGCAGTCCATGGAGCACGTTCTCGGTGTGCAGCTCATCCTGACTTTCTCCTATCAATTACACGTGAGTCAGTCCGCTGGGAGGCCGTCCTCTCTCTTGTGTCTTTTTCATAGACCAGAGCCCTTCTTCTGATTTCTAGAAGACCCACAGCG
>CAUYLG010028136.1:0-20039 GCA_963573385.1 Cacajao melanocephalus
AATACCTAGGAATACAACTTACAAGGGATGTGAAGGACCTCTTCAAGGAGAACTACAAACCACTGCTCAAGGAAATAAACGGACCCAAACAAATGGAAAAACATCCCATGCTCATAGATAGGAGGAATCAACATCGTGAAAATGGCCATTCTGCCTAAAGTAATTTACAGATTCAATGCTATCCCCATCAAGCTACCATTGACTTTCTTCACAGAATTGGAAAAAACTACTTTAAATTTCCTATGGAACCAAAAAAGAGCCCACATAGCCAAGATAATCCTAAGCAAAAAGAACAAAGCTGGAGGCATTGTGCTACCTGACTTCAAACTGTATTACAAGTCTACAGTAACAAAAACAGCATAGTACTGGTACCAAAACAGGTATCTAGACCAATGGAAGAGACCTCAGAAGTAACATCACACATCTACAACCATCTGATCTTTGGCAAACCTGACAGGAACAAGCAAAAGGGAAAGGATTTCCTATTTAATAAATGGTGTTGGGAAAACTGGCTAGCCATAAGCAAAAAGCTGAAACTGGATCCCTTCCTTACATCTTATACAAAAATTAACTCAAGATGGATTAAAGACTTTAATGTAAGACCTAAAACCATAAAAACCCTAGAAGAAAACCTAGGCAATACCATTCAGGACATAGGCATGAGCAAAGACTTCATGACTAAAACCCCAAAAGAAATGGCAACAAAAGTCAAAATTGACAAATAGTAAACTAAAGAGCTTCTGCACAGCAAAAGAAACTAACATCAGAGTGAACAGGCAACCTACAGAATGGGAGAAAATTTTTGCAATCTATCCATCTGACAAAGGGCTAATATCCAGAATCTACAAAGAACTTAAATGAATTTACAAGAAAAAAATGAACAACCCCATCAAAAAAGTAGGTAAAGGATATGAGCAGAGACATTTCAAAATAAGACACTTATGCAGCCAATAAACATACGAAAAAAAGCTCATCATCACTGGTTATTAGAGAAATGCAAATCAAAACCACAATGAAATACCATCTCACACCAGTTAGAATGGTGATCATTAAAAAGGAAACAACACATGCTGGAGAGGATGTGGAGAAATAGGAATGCTTTTGCACTGTTGTTGTGAGTATAAATTAGTAAATTGTGGAGGACAGTGTGGCGATTCCTCAAGAATCTAGAACTAGAAATACCATTTGACCTAGCAATACCATTACTGGGTATACATATACCCAAAGGATTATCAATCATGCTACTATAAAGACACATGCACACATATATTTATTGCAGCACTGTTTACAATAGCAAAGACTTGGAACCAACCCAAATGCCCATCAATGATAGACTAGATAAAGAAAATGTGGAACATAAACACATGGAATACTATGCAGCCATAAAAAGGATGAGTTCATGTCCTTTGCCAGGACATGGAGGAAGCTGGAAACCATCATTCTCAGCAAATCAAACAAAAAGAACAGAAAACCAAACACCACATGTTCTCACTCATAAGTGGGAGCTGGACAATGAGAACACACAGACACAGGGAGGGGAACATCACACACTGGGGCCTGTCAGGGGTTGGGGGGTAGCATTAGGATAAATACCTAATGTAGATAACGGGTTGATGGGTGCAGCAAATCACTGTGGCATGTGTATACCTATGTAACAAACCTGCACGTTCTGCACATCTACCCCAGAACTTAAAGTATAATAAGAGAAAGAAAGAAAGAAAGAAAGAAAGAAAGAAAGAAAGAAAGAAAGAAAGAAAGAAAGAAAGAAAGAAATTTAGTCACTACTGTAATAGTATTAAGAGGTGGGACCTGTAAGAATTGTTGAGGCCATGATAACACCATTACCACAGGAGTGGGTTTTCCCTCTCCTACTTTTTCTCTCTCTCTGTTCTTCTGCCATGGAATCATGATGCAGTAAGAAGGCCCTTGCCAGATGCTGAGCCCTCGATCCTGGACTTCCCAGACTCCAGAACTGTGAGCCAATACTTCTGTTCATTATAAATTACCCTGTTTGTGGTATTCTGCACAAAACAGCCTAAGACAGAAAACTGGTACTGAGAATGGGGTGTTGTCATAACAAATACTTAAAAACGTAAAAGTGGTTTTGGAACTGGGTAGTGGGTAAAGGCCGGAAGAACCTGGAGGAGCAGACTAAAAAAATGCCTGTCACCATGAACAGAACATTAAGGGCTCAGAAGAAGAGAAGAGCTGTAGAAAAAGTCTGAAACTTCCTGGAGATTAATTAGTGGCTGTGATCAGAATGTTGGCAGAAATACGGATGGTGATGAGGTCTCGGAGGGAATTGAGGAATAAGGTATTGAAAACTGGAGGAAAGCCCATCCTTATAATGACAAGGAACTTGGCTGAATTGTGTCCACACCCAGTGGCTTTATGAAAGGCATTTTTTTTTTTTTAGATGGAGTCTCACACTGTCGCCCGGGCTGGGGAATGGAAGGCAAAATTTAAGAGTGATGAACCGGGATACCCAGCAGAAGAAAATTCTAAGCAAAATATTGAAGGTGCTGTGTGGCTTCTTTCAATATCATATAGTAAAATGAAAGAGGAAAGAAACGACTTAAAGACGGAACTTATCAGAAAGGCATTTGAGGATCTTCCAGGCTGCCCCTCTCATCACAGGCCCAGAGCTCTAGAAGGGCAGAATGGTTTTAGGGGATGGGCCCAGGGCCCCTCCAAGGGCCTGCTGCCCAGGACTGGCTTTGGGACTCTGCTCCTCACATTCCACTGCAGTGCTCCTTGGCTGCCCCAGCTGTGGCTCAAGAGGGCCTGGGTGTGGCTCAGGCCATGGCTCCAGAGGGCGCAAGCAGTTAGCCTTGGCAGCATCCACATGGTACTAATTCTGCAGGCACACAGAGCTGAAGAACAGTGGAGGCATGGCTACCTCTGCCTGGGTTTCAAAGGCTGGATCAGACAGCATGGGGGCCCAGGCAGAGACCTGCCACAGGGCAGAGCTACTCCAGAGAGTCCCTGCTAGGACAATGCCTCGTGGAGCAACAGGGGCCCAGCAAAGACATGTGGGCGGGGCTGCCCAGGGTCCCAGTGTGTCCAGGAGGTGGGACATGGAGATAAGGAACATTATTCCCAAGTCTTAAGCTTTAATATTGCTCTCCATGGTGGGTTTTAGACATACTTGGGACCAGTTACCCCTTGTTTTCTTGCCTGTTGCTCCCTGAATGGAAATGTCTATCCCACGACTGTCTCACCCTTGTATTCCGGAAGCATTAACCTGTTTAATTTTACATGCTCACAGCTGAAAAGGAATTTGCCTCAGGATGAATCATGCCTTGAGTCTTACCCATATCGGACTTAGATGAGACTCTGGGCTTATGAGTTGCTGCTGAAATGAGCTAAGACCTTTGGGGATATTGGGATGGAATTAATATATTTTGTATGTGAGAAGGACATGAATTTTGCGGGGGTAGGCAGGGCAGAATGCTATAGTTTGAATGTTTGTCCTCTCCAAAACTCATGTTGAAATTTAGTTGCCACTGCAACATTATGAAGAGATGACCTTTTTAAAGAAAAAAAAATTTTGTTTGGTTTTTGAGAGGGGGGTCTCACTGTGTTGCCCAGGCACGTCTCCAACTCCTGAGCTCAAGTGATCCTCCTAACTCAGCCTCCCAAGCAACTAGGACTACAGGTGCACACCATTATGCTTGGCAAGAGGTGGGACCTTTAAGAAACATTCAGCTTACAAGGGCTCTGCCCTCATGAATGAACTAATGGCCTTTATTGTGGAAGTGGGCGTGTTACCGTGGGAGTGGGTTTGCCCCTCTTATTCTCTCTTGCTCCCTGTGCCCTTCAGCCATGTGATGCTTTCCACCATGTTATGACACAGCTGGCCCTCGCCAGATGCCAGCCCCCCAATCTCATACTTTCCAGTCTCCAGAACTATAAGCCAATACATTTCTGTACAATACAAATTACCCACTCTCTGGTATTCTGTTATAGTAGCAGAAAACAGACTAAGACACCATTGATAGCCAGAGGGTCTGCAATCAAGTTTGAATTCCTCTATCCAACAAGAATTTTGCCAAAGGAGTAAAAGCATGAGGACTTTTTGATGTTTAAAAATTGTACAGTAGCCTGACAGATTCAAGCTAAGCTTTCTTCCCAGTGTGTAAAAGTCTCAGTCAGGTCCTGTCCTGTACCCCATGAAGTCCTCTCTGCGTAAAAGCTCAACAAAGTGGCTCCAAATCTTTAATCCACTGAGCTAAAATGTACCAGGTACTGGGCAAGGGGCACTTTTTGGCCACCCCAGTAGGTGAATCCTGTGAAACCTCTTCAGGCTGCACCAGTCCCTCTGCAAAGCCCCCTGTAGGCCTCCTACAGCTTGTCACATAGGGGAGAAAGTAGAAGCAATGGAAGATTCTCTAAAAACCTCTCAAGCCTATGCCCCCTGCCAGCTGTCACCCATCCTTTTCCACTTTGCAGCAAAACTCCAAAGAGGTGCCATGCTCCCTGGCTCCCATCCCTCCTGAACACACTCCATGCAGATGCTCTCCACACCAGGACTCCCCAGAGCTGCTGGTCAAGGTCCCCTTGGTGCACTGCAGCACATTCATGCCCCTGTGAGACACTGTGACCAGCCAGTGCCTGACACACACAGAAGCCAAGGGTGGGCACAGCTAGTGCAGACAACAGCCAACCAGCTCCAGCTCCAGCCACAGGGCACCAGGCTGCATTGTGATTGGATCTGGTATTTCCAAAAGTACCCATGTAGTCACCAAGGTGAACACTCATGGCCTTCCTGACAAAGATACTGTATTTCAACACTATTAATTAATTTAATGATGGGAAGCCCCAGAATTCTTGCAGTCCTGTGGCCACTGAGGGCCTTGGTGTGGCTCTACACTAGTGACTTCATGCCATACCCTCCTTAGCGACTGTGCACTGGGCAGGAAGGCTGCCTAATCCACATAAGGCCTGGGGGGACCAGGGGAGAAAGCAGCCCTAACCACTGACCCAGGGGCCTGGCCTCTAGAGTACCCTGAGCTCCTGAGAAGCACAATTGGGCCTGGAATTGCCCATTGGTGCCTTTGACTGACAGTCGACGAGGGCTTGGGGAAGAGGGAGGCAGAGCGTCCAGCACGCCATGAAACGAGGCTTCCTACCCCTGCCCTGGGCTGGGGATCTCAGCCTTCACTTAGTCTCTGCTGCTTAGGTCACTCCTAAAGCCTAGGGTCCCACAGAAGGTCCGGGGACTGCCATGGGGTGAAGGGAGGCCTCTGGGGAAAGACTCGCTTTTGAACCTAAGCTGAGCTGTCCCTTTCACCCATCATGGGGCACTGGACCTGTAAGACTTCATTGGAGAGTCTGGCGAGACTGCTAGACACCACCTGTGTCTAGGTATATGACAGTGGAGCCGCTGACCTGGGGAGGAAGGGGCCTTGCCCAAGTTACCAGTCTAGAGCAACATCAGGTGTCCGGCTCCAGCCCACCCTGTCTCCTGCAGAGGCCACCCACGCCAGCGAGCCTGGCCCAGCAGTCCCCAGGCCAGCAGCCTCTGGGCTCCCGACCCTACAGGGCACGGGATAAAGGACGCAACACGATGAAGTGCGGGCCACGTGCATCTTCCCGTCCTACTAACTCGTAGGACCAGGGTGGTGATGCGTGGCTGGGGGGAATGTGGCCTGGGACATTCTGGCCAGAAGTAAGGCAAATGTATACTTTCAAAGTGCCTCCTCTGTGCCAGGCGCTGCCTTACAAGCTCTGTGCACACTCACACATGCAGTTTCCACAGCAGCCCGGGGCGGGGGCTCCTCTCACTGTGGACTTGTATCAGGGCAGCTGCGTCCACTTTGGGCTCCTGACACCTGTCCTGTGAAAGGCTGGGACACACACGGCTGTCTCCAGTGGTCTCTGAGGCCCTGCAGTTGGAGCTGCATTCAGAGTAGGGGTGCCAGTGTTCGGTCCTGGCTCTGCCTCTCCCCGACCCTCAGTTTCCTCGTCAATAAAACAAGCCTGATGAGCACAAGATTAGGATATGCACAAAGTGCCCCCAAAGAGAGAGCACCCTCTAGAGGTTGGCTCCTGTCATTGTCATAAAGCCTGCCTAAGGAGCTGCAGGAGTGCTGAGGGACTGGCAGTTTACAAGGGCAGTGGGCCCAGCCAGGGAAAAGGGCACGCAGCACACTCACAGCACCACCACTGACCCCAGGAAGGGTGCGAGAGGGTGTTGGGGGGAAGGAGAGCAAGAGAATGAGCAGGAAGGATCACAATGGACCCTTGGACCTGCTCCAAGCCAAGAGGTGGCTGGGACCCAGCAGGCCCCAAAGTCACCTTTGCAAGTCTAGGCCCCTGGCAGTCTCCGTGGCCCTGCAGTTAGAGGTGCATTCAGGGCAGGTGCACAGAGGGCATGTGCAGAGCATTTGGGGCCACTTCCCCAGAGGGAGGAGCAAGGGCTATGGACCAGACCCTGCACATCCCGGCTCTAGGCATTCTCCTCTTCCCCATCACACCTCATACCTCTGTCTGTCCCCAGGCCCGCAACCCAGGCTCCCTGCCTCCACCCCAGCCACAGGGACCCTCCCTACAGAGGGTACCTTCCTGGGGCTACTCTAAAGGGAGGGCCAAGACTCCATATTACCTGTGCTCCTGGTGGCCTCACCCTGCCTGGTATTCAATGCATGTCCAATAAGTGTGTGCTATGGTGGCATATAATTTACATTTACTGAACACTCGCTGCTTGCCAGGCAGTGTTGGGGATACTGTGAGGCCCTAAGTGTAGACGCATGCTCCTGCTGCTCTGAGAAAGCCACAGCAGGGCAGGACAGGAACACAGAAAATCTGAGGGCAGTGGCATCTAACACAACCTGAGGGGGCAGGGAGAGGGCAGGGTCCGGGGGAGTTTCCAGGAGAGACGGTGCCTCTGCTTCCCACCCGTCACTTACAGGTGAGGAAACTGCTCAGACAGAAGTCACTTGCCCATGGGAAGTGGCGTGCCCAGGCCTCGGCCAGCGCTCCTTCTAGAAAGGTGTCCTCCACCTCAGCTCTACTGACATGGGGTCAGATACTCTCTGTGCTGGGGCTGTTCTGTGTGCTGTGGGATGATGAGCAGCACCCCTGGACTGCACCCCCAGATGCCAGTAGCACCTTCCCAGCTGTGATAACCAAAAATGTCTCTCGGCGTTGCCAAACGTCCCCGTGGGGTAAAACTGCCTTGGTTGAGCCGTGTGGAAGTCTGAGCTGAGCTAAAAGCAGCAGCAGCCAAAGCCTTGTGCCACAGATGTGGTCACAAAGCTCGGGGTCAGGGCTGCATCAATGTCAAGACAGCGCCCAGGCTTGCTTGCCCACACCCATTTCTGCTCACCCTTCCCATCTGAATTTCTGAGATCCGAGTTCCTCTTTCAACTTTTCCAAAGTTTTTTTGGCTCAGCACTCCCCCCCTGGGTAAAGTGGATACTGGGAGGTATTATTATCCCCATTCTACAGATGAGGAAGGTGAGGCTCATGGAGGTTAAAAGTACAGAAGTCACCCAGTAAGCAGGTGGCCAAACTGGCTGGAACGGAGGGGAGCCCAATGTACTAGACCAGGCAGGACCGGCGGGTCAGGGTGCCTGGCTCCACCCCAGTGCCAGCTGCCTCCCGCTCCAGCCTCTGAATCAGATCTGATCCCAGAAGGCTCTTCGGAAGAGCTGAGCTGGACCACATGGTCGCATCCAGTGAGGGGCCTGGTGTCAGCTGCTCTTCCTCTGGGATCAGTTCTGTGTGGAGTGCTGGGGGAAACCCCCACCCAAGTCCTCCACATGGAAAGCATCTCTTCCTCTTCCTGGGACTCGTAACCTTGGCTCCTGTACAGTCTTGGCAACTCATTCACTTTGTGCATAGGTCTCAATCCTCCCACTAGGAGACACCCCTGCCCCAGCCAGAATCCGATCCTGCCCAGCTGGGAGGCCCTTACAGCCCCTACCCCAACACACACTCTCAGTGTGTGCTAACTAACCCACATGGCTAATGGTGGGACTGCAGGCATTGGGACAGAGTGCCAGGTTTAGGGGTCAGATGCCTGGGAACCCCCAAATCACTGAAGCAACAACCTGACAGCCTGCACACCTTCTTCAGCCACGGACGTGAGGCTGCCTGCAGGGCGACCAGGCTGTGATCAACTCCATACAGGAAAGCATCCAGCCTTCCTGTCTCCCTCTTGGATATGTCTGGCCAGCAGTTGTGATGACCAGCGGAGGCGTTGCATCGTCAGTGGGTCAGGGCCCTGGAAGGCCCCCTGGCCAACCCCTAACTGGCAACAGGATGCCCCTGAACTGGAAGGCAGGGGAGGGAGGGCTGTGGGGGAAGACAGGGGAGGGAGGGCTGGAGGGTAAGGCAGGGGAGGGAGGATTGGAGAGGGAGGGCTGGGGGGAAGGCTGGTGGGGTGTATGGGGACTCCAGGAGGGGCTGCTAAGTCCGGTGCGGGATCTTATCCTCAGGTGACCTGGATCTTAGATGTTCGGGGACCCCGAGGCTACTCCCTCCTCCCCTTGCCACCCCTCCCCCTGGCCTCCAGGACACAGCTCTCTTGTTCTTTCTCCCTGACCTGTTAACAAATGTTGGAGGGTCCTGGGGTTGAGCCCTTGAGTCTGGTCCCCTTTCTGGCCTATCCACTTCTTTTGTTTGTTTGTTTGTTTGTTTGTTTTGAGAAAGTCTTGCTCTGTTGCCCCAGCTGGAGTGCAGTGGTGTGATCTCGGCTCAGGGCAATCCAGGTTCTAATGATTCTCCTGCCTTAGCCTCACAAGTTGCTGAAATTACAGGTGCCCACCACCATTCCTGGCTGATTTTTGTATTTTTAGTAGAGACAGGGTTTCACCGTGTTGGTCAGGCTGGTCTTGACCTCCTGGCCTCAAGTGATCCACCCACTTCCCAAAGTGCTGTGATTAGAGGCGTGAACCACCATGCCTGGCTTGTCCTACTCACTTCTCTGGTGACTTTCCCAGTCTCACAGTGCTATATCCCCACATTTACCAGTGGCCTGTAAACTCTTTCTCAGCCAGACTACTCCTATGAATTCCTGACACATACACCATACCACCTCCGTCATGGCTCTACTTAGATTTTTTTCTTTTTTTTTTTTTTTGGTAGAGACAGGGTCTTGCTATGTTGACAAGATTGGTCTGGAACTCCTGACCTCCTGTGACCCTCCCACCTGAGCCTCCCAAAGTGCTGGGATTATAGGCATGAGCCACCGCGCTCGGCCTGCACCTGGATTCTTTAATAGACAATGTGTGAGGTAGAATAATGGCTTCCCAGATCTGTCCACACTCGAATCTTTGGAGCCTGTAAATGTTTGGTCACATGGCAAAGAGGTATTAAGGTTGCAGATAGAATGAAGGTTGCTATTCAGCGGACCTTAAAATAGGAAATTTTTTCTGGGTTGTCTAGGTGGGCTCAGCGTAACACGAGTCCTTAAAAGTGGAAAAGAGACTCAGAAGAGAGAACCAGAGAGGTGGCAGCGTGAGAAGGACAAGGTGTGAGAAGGATTACGCTGTCTTTGAAGACAGAGGAAGGATCATGAGCCAAGGAGAGGTGTCTAGAAGCTGGAGAAAGGAGAGTGGATCCTTACTGGGAATGCCCAGAAGGAGGGCAGCCCTGCCACCACTTGCTTGATCTTGGCCCAGCGAGGTCCCTGCAGGCCTCTGAGCCACAGAGCTATACAATAGTAAATGTGCGTCGGTTTCAGACATGATGTCTGTGGGAATTTGTTACAGCAGTGATAAAAAAATTAAAACATCCCAAACTTACCAGGTCCAAATGGAGCTGCTGACCTTCCCACAAACCTGCACCTGCCCCAGTCTTCCCCATCTCAATAAATGGTCCCTGCACCTTCCAGGTGCTCAGGCCAACCTTCCAAACTCCTCCCTTCCTCTCATGCCCCACCGTAAACCAACAGCTCTCCCTGGGAAATGTATGTGGAACCGGCAACTTCCCCCAACCCACTGCTGTCTCCCTCCTGAAAGGCTGCAAACGCCTCTCATACGATCTGCTTCTGCTAGTGCCTCACACCCCAAGTCTGCTCTCAACACAGCAGTCAGCGGGACCCTGCTGAAATGCAAAACCACTTCACTCCTCTGCTCAGAACCTTCCAATGGCTCCGAGTTTCTCTGACAGTAAAAGCCAACGTCCTTGCAGAAGTCCACCCAGGCCAGGCTTGAGTATGTCCCCAGCATACCTGGAGCTGGGGAAGAGAGAAGCTGCTGGGCCCGAGTGCAGACTTTCTGAGCCCACAGGTTTGAGGTAGGGGCCTGCAGATGCACATTTCTACAGAGCTCCCCGGGGCTGCTGCTGCTGCTGCTGACCCAGAGCACATGTTGAGAGCCCCCATCCTCGAAGGCCTTGCGCCTGAGCTCCCAACTCTGGCTTCAGAGTTCACTCACCCCTGATGACACTGAACACTGCTCAGGAGCAGTGGCTGCAGTGACTCCCCCATGAAGTCAACCAGGGAAAGAGAATGATGGGGGACCAAGGGCAGAGAGGAAGGCTTTTTGACTGCTGCATGTATTTCTAGAAGGCTGCATCCCCAGAACCCGGATCCATTAGTTCCTAACAATCCCCAGGGCACCATAACTCTGGTCTATTACAGATGAGAACCACGGAGGCTCAGAGAGGACAAGAGACCCCGCTGACCGCACACGCATGCGCAGTCTTAGAGCGGAGCTGGGGCAACAGCCCCCCTTCTGGCCCTCAGCGGCGGCTCACATTCAGGCTGGTGGGACAGCCTGGGCTCCTTGTAGTTCATCTGACAGTTCCTTAGACACTGCCTGGCCAGTGGGAGCTTCCAGGCCCTCGGATGGCTGACACCATTCCCCACTAATAGAACATCTGGAACTCACGAAGCCCTCCATCCAATGAGGGTGGTGGTGGGGGTGGGGGTGGGATGTCTGAGTGAGAGAATGGCTGCAACCATGAATCAGTGCTGTTACTGTATCACTCACATACTCATTGCTAGCATCCCTGATAAGCCTGGCTCACAAAGCCTGCACATTTATTAACCACGCAAGCCTCACTGACTGTTTCAAGCCTGCCACAGCCCTCGGGGACTGGAATTCTTATCAGCCCCACTCTATAGATGGTGAACTGAGGCTCAGATGGTTTAAGGGATTTTTACAGCCAGTTTATGAAGGTGACAGGATCCCAGTACAGGCCTGGCTGACTCTGAGGCTCTGAGCTCCCCCAACTGCATGAAGACCCCAGAGCTCCAGGGGCATGAGTGGGCACGTATACCAGAAAAGGGAGACTCATGAGAGCCTGAACGGGGTTTTTGACAGGTGGCATAAACCATCTGTCGTCTTGCAAAGAAATCCCACCTCAGAAATCACAAAGGCAAACTTCGCACTGCCACCGACTGTGGGCCAGCCGGCTGCTAGGAAGATTGAGGTATGAAGTGAAGTGAGGCTGGCTGGTGCTCCTGGCCACCGGAGGGCCCAAGGATCAGGGAAGAACAATGGAGAGATCACGGCTTCCCTGGGCACCAGCCACCCTCTACACCCACCCCAGGCTCCTAATGGGGAAAGAAAAAGGGGGCGAGGGGGACAGGGGATGGTGCTGCCCTGCAGGAGGCACCATCCTCTGAGGCACAGCAGCACAGGACGCTCACCCCTCCACACTCCCACCCCAATCCCAGCACCTGTATTTCCCACGAAGTTCCCTGTCATAGATTCCCCCTGTCATAGATTCCCCCTGCCAGGGCCAACATCCAGAAGAGTGAAGGCCCAGCCTGGGCCACTTTCTCCCCTATCCGTAATCTAAAGCTCCTGGTGGCACCCCTCTGAACTACTCTCTGGGTCTCATACACTCACCAGGAGAAAAGGTGTGACAGAGCCCAGTGGCTTCTGAGGGGCATGTGCCCATGGGCTTTGGGAAAAGAACCAGCCCTGGACACCAAAGGCAGAATGGAGGGAAGCCTTGTTTCCTGGCCCCCTCCTGCCCTCAGCAGTCCTTCGCAGGGGCTTGGGGCACATCCCCATGCCAGAGGGGCTGCTGGGCAGCTCCCAGGCAGGGTCCGGCTCGCTCTCTCCTATCCCCAGGCCTCTGGGTCTCAATACTGAGAGTTGGAGCCCGGCAAGGTCAGCAGAGTGCTGGGGCAGGCAGAATGCCCACATCTTCAGAGAGGGCAGCAGGGACCAGAACAGCACCAGCTAGCCCCTTCCCCATGGTCCAGCGGTGCAGGGCCTCTTTGAATAGGGGAAAAGCTACATCCCTGGCTTCAGGGTCCCCTTCAGAACCAGATGTGCTATGGAGGGGCCCCAGGGGGCCGTCAATGTCTGATCCAAGTGTCGGTCTGTCTCCTCAGTTAATATTTTATTGGGACAGAAATGTGGCGCCTGCGGGTTTGGTTACTGATCCCAAGGGCTTGAACCTTGCCTGGGGAGGGGAAACTGGATACCGGGTGGGGGGCGAAAGGGGAGGCCCCATCACGCGGCAGAGGCCTCAGATCACTCCCCATCGCCAGCCGCCAGGTGCCCTGAGCTAAGGGTCCTTCCTGTCATCCGCACCCTGGACCACCTCCTGCTACAGGGCGGCCCAAGCCTCACCAGGGGCGCTCGCATTTCAGGCCTAGGACGGCCGGGGCTGTCCGCTCAAGGTGTCACCAGGCGCCTCGCTCACACCCAGCCCAAGCGCTGCGGCTTCGGCCCCTCTGGGGCTCCTTGGAGCCCGGGCCCTCTACGTCTCCTCGGTCCCAGGCCCAACCCTCCGGAGCCGGGAGGGGTAGGCGGCCCAGGCCGCTCCTCGACAGACCAGTGCACCTAGGCGTGCGGGTGCTGGTCCCTCCCTCCAGACCGCTGGTCTCCCGTGGAGGCGGCGGAGGGGCGGGAGGCCACGCATTACCTTCCATAGATATGGGCTCCAGGATGCCGAACTGCTTGAGGACGGCGATGAACAGCAGCACCACCACAGCCATGGCGCACAGCTCCATGCCCTGTATGCCCATGGCGAGCCGGGCTGCCTGGGGCCCTGGGGCCCGGGCGTACCCTTTGCCCGCGCGCTGCCTCGGAGGCGCCGGGGCCCGTGCAGCCCGCACGGCCTCTCGGGGGCGGCGACGGCTCACATGCCCCCGGCAGGCGGGGCTGCGGGGTTGGCGGAGTTGGCGGGGCCGGGGCCCCTCGGAGGGCGGCGGCGGCGAGCAGGGCAGGCGGGAGGCTGGACGCGGCGGCCGAGCCCGAGCGCAACTTTCCGAGTCAGCCAGCAAACTTCGAGGCGCGGCGGCGGCAGCGGCGGCGGCGCGAAACACAGCACGGGCGGCCAGCGCGGGCCAGCGGCGCCTCCATGCCCCGCGAGGGCGCCGCGCCTCCGTCGCCCCCTCTCCAGCCCCGCGGGCGCGGGGGCGCGGCGGCGGCGGCGGCGGCGGGGGTCCCGGGCGCTCCCGGCCGCCCCAGCCTCCATCGCTGCTCCCCGCGCGCTCATTGGCCTAGGCTCGGCGGCCACTCCGGGAGGCGTCCCTGCGGCCCCCCCGCGCCAGCCCAGGAAGGGCGGACGGAGCGGGCCCCGCCCCGCCCCGCAAGGGCCAGCCCCGGACGGAGTCTGGCCCGTCGCCACCGCTGCTCCACCAGCCCCCGGAGGCCGCGCGGTCGGCGGTTTCTCCCGCGCGCAGGATGGGGGCCGAGGGGCTGGGGAGGGTCCGGGAGCCCAAGAGAAGGGGGCGGTGGCTGCGATCTCGCTGGGAGTCGCTGCGCCCTGCCCGCCCCGCCCTGCCAGCCCGCGCGGAGTCGGCAGCGGAGGATCCGGGAAGCCCTCGCGCCCCGGCGCATTTCCCGCAACCCCGGCCCTCCGCCGGAGATTAAACTGGGCCCGGGCTGGCCCCTTTGAAAATGCAGAAGTTGGTATCCAAAGTTCTCCCGTTCCGGAAACCCGCGTGCGCGCAGGGCTTTAGGGGAAGTGTGGGCTTTGGCTCTGGCGTCCTTGGAACGGAGCTCGGGCGCTGACTTTGCTGCGTGACCTTGGTCGAGTCACGGACTCGCAGCCGTCATCGCCTCTTACTCTGCAGAGAGGGGGAGACGCCTGCCTTCGGGCGGCGGGGAAGAGCTAAGCGGATGCAGAGTGCCACGCACTGGCAGGGCAAGGGCATGTTTATTCGTCTGTGGGTGGCTTTTTTCCTGCTGGGGGCTGGTAGAGCAGGGGAAGCCGCGGAAAGGAAGGAGAAAAGAGGAGAGGATGAGGCGTGGCCGGGCGGAGCCCAGGGTCCTCGGAGCCGCGAGGCCGGGGACCTGAGGCGGGAACCTGGCTCTCTGCTGCCCTCCAGCGGGCGCGGCGCACCGCGGGCATCCCCGCCGGACCGACTCAGCGGCCGGCCCCTCATCCTTCCCGCTGTTAGCGGAGGGAGAAATCTGGCTCCGAGCGCGAGTCCTGTTTGGATTCACGGCCTGCAGTTTCAATCTAGGAAGCCTCTGCCACCCACTAGGCCATTCATTCAGCTTATACTGAACTTAACACAGTGCTTGGTCCCAGACACAGAGCTCGCTGCCTGGGTGGGGTGGGAGCCATGGCGCGTGGCCCCCTGGAGCGCGCATATGTGGGCCAAACCTTTGGGCTTACGTGTGATTCTTAAAGGCTCTCTCCGTGGGCATTCTTTTTCCTCCATTTTACAGGTGAGGAAACTAGGCTAAAGGAGGAATTACGCAAGGGACACAGGGATAGCCAGGCCTGCTGGAGTCCGGAGCGGGGACTTTCCCGTGACACCAGCCTGTTTCAGCTGAGCAAGAGAGGGGCTGCGCAGTGCAGCCTCACTGTATCACATGCCTAGTTAAATGTCTAAGCCTTTTGGCTTAGACATTTTTTAAAGAACCGTAAAGGCATAGCTTTTCATTCCAGTTAATTGGGATGTGGTGAGTCTCCACTGACCAAAGGCAAAAGTTCTAAGCAGAGAGGCTAACCATCCCCAGAGAAAACAGCTCTGTTGGAGCAGAGCTGTTAAAGATTAAAGAGCCTCCTGCAATGTAATTTACACACTTAAGTGCTGAGCAAGATCAAGCCTGTGCCCAGCTAGTGCCGGTTCAGCCTTCATCAGTGACTTACGAGAGCCTAGCAGTACATAACCCCTCTAAGCCTCAATTTCTTTATTCATAAAGTGGGAACAAAAATCCAGCCCCCACTCCAATGGCCCCTGTGATGCACGCTCAAAGTGGCATGTGCTCAGCCTCACAGGGTGACACGTGTCAGATGAGATAGAGAACTGAGCATGCAAAGGAGGCCATCTTGAGGGTCTGAGGCTGGCATCCACCCCTCTCCCCTGCCTCTGTTTCCCCAGGTGCTCCTGAGCATCTTCCCAGTTCCCACTGAAAGCTTCAATGACTGCCCAGAAACCCTGAGCTATAAACAAGACATCGATCCCCTGGCTGTGCCGTGTAAAATATTAACAACTCTTAAGTGGATACCAGGCCTGAGAGCAGAGTGTCCGCGCGGCATTAGCCGTCTGGGCCACGGGCCTAATGGATGAGGAACTGACTCCTGGGCTCGCTCACCAGCTTGGGGCCTGTCAGCTCTAGGGCCACAGTGGGCTCACTGAGGCTGGGCTGATGGTCTTATCACACTCTCCTTTCCTGGGACTTGGAGAAGGAAGCTGGCAGGCGAGCCCTCAAGCCCCGTGTATCCCCCACACCAATGAAGTGATTTCCCAGGCGACTGTCTGCCCTGGCGTCTATTTCCTCTGTCCCCAGCACACCCCAAGTGCCTCCATGTGGCAGTATGCTGCGTGTGGGTGGCACTCATTGCCTTCAGGGGAAGACACAGTCTGGGGGTGGGGCACAAGCAAAGAAACCTCTGCCGGGTGGGGAGTTAGGGAAGGACTGCCACAGAGGCGGGGACAAGTTGAGGAGCAATGTGGAGGGAGCAGCTCACTGGGCCTTGGGTGACTGGGGAAGGCTGGGGCCTGAGCCCTCTCCTGAAGTCCTCAGGATGACTAGTCCTCAGGATGTCCTGTGTCTTGCTCTAGTTTAGGAAGTTTTCAGAGAAAATTGCTTTGGGGTGGGGGTCCTCCAAATCTGGACATGCACCCCACACCTGAGGTCACAACCATGCCTGGAATATTAAAGCTGCCACTCCAGTTCTGTCTCCAAGAAGCCAACCCAAATTCTAGCAGCCCTGCCTTATCTGCCTTTGCCTATGAACTAGCCCACAGCTGCCTGGGCCACACTTTTTCTCCCTGCATTTTGGCTCGCTGCCCCGGCATCTTCCATGTTGTTACCACAGCTACGCTGGCAGTTCCCAGGGCCTGGGACTCTGTCAGTTTGACCGACATTCCCTGGATACCCCATGCTAACTGTTCCTGACCACCTAGCTGCCTGGGGATTTCATGAGGTCTCCTGACTCATAAGGTGGGGTCTGGCCTGGACGCACGCTGTTTGAGGGACCCATTCCCTGAAAACAGCTCAGCACACTGGTCCAGTCCCAACTCTCCCGGAGTGGGGCTGGCAGAGGCCTCCCTTATTTTAGTTTAGTTCTAATGCTTTTACTGGGCAAAGCAGGCATTATTCAATTTATTTATTTTTCCCATATTTTATAGAAACCAGACAAGAATGCCCAGGGGGGAATTTCACACCCCTAAGGCTCCTCAAACTCAGCACCTCCAAAGCTGACCTCTTCATCCTCTCCCAACCTGCCACTCTCCAAGTCTCCTCATCTCAGCTGTACAGCCAAAACCTCGGCTCTTACCTTGGAATATCTGCCTGTCCCCACCTCTGTCCAGCCTATCACCACACTCTGGCCCTCTGCTTCCTGCTCCATCTCTGCCCCACTGCCACCAGCCCAGCCACGCCATCGTCCTCCCTCCTGGACTCCTGACGTGGGTCCCCAGTGCCTCTCCCCACCTCCACCGTGGTTCTCCTGCTACCTCTTCTTGGTTCAGCAACCAGCATGATCATCTCAAGACAAAAAGCAGACCCTGCCCCTACCTGATTGGAAATCCCCAGGAGCCCCGTTTCAGCACTGGCCATGTTTGCCTGTGTGGCTGGTGACCATACCCCAATTTCCTTTTCCAGCCTCAGTGCCGTGACTTTGAAGATTTGCTCAATTAGCGTCAGTTTCTCTTTTCCACTCCATACCACCCCTCTGCTGCCATAGTGATTGGCTTAGGGATGGCCACCGGACGGGAGCCAGAAGACTGGCCCAGGGAAAAGCAGAGATTATAGTAGCTAAATGGCCAGCTGGCCACCATGTGGGAACAGTAGGCCTGAGAATGGAGTCACCTCAGGAGAAAACAGCAAAAAGTGAAGAGAAAGGGACCAAGTCCAGTTGGCAATGCTATGTGCCCCATGACACATCTAAGCCTGTATCTTTCAGACATATGAGCCAATCAATCCGCCAATTATGGCTTAAGCCAATGTGACTTAGGTTGTTGTCCCTTGCAGCCAATAGGGTCCTAACTAATGCATTCTCCATTACTCATGGAACAAAGACCACAGTCCTAAAAAGGCCCCTAATACAAGCAGCTAAAGCACTTACTATGTACCAAGTGTTTCAGCATGACTCATCTCTTTCATTCCTCATCTCTTTCATTCCTCACAGTTCTGATAAGGTAGGAACTGGAAAGGAAAAAGGAGTTGAAGCACAGAGTGGTTAATGCTTTGTTTAAGGGCACACAGCTGATAAACCAGAGTCAGGATTTGAATCCAAGCAGTTCAGCTCCAAAGCCTGTGATTTCAATTCAACCTTGTCCCCCATGGCTGAACCCCTCGTCTCTCTTGCTTGTGTGGCTCTGGTCACACTTGCAGCTACTCGAATGAGCCCAGCACTCTTTCACCTCGGGGTCTTCACACATGTCCTTCCCTGGACTGTGCGCACTTTTCGTCCTCCTTGTCTTTGCCCAGTTTCTGCCTCGTCATCCTTGGGGTCTGCACTCCAATGTCATTTCTGCAGAGTTGCCTTCCTGGATCTCCTCCCCATCATCGGTCTCTACTTCACCCCCATCCTTTTCCCTCCCTGCAGTTACTACAATGGGAATGTAGACATTTGCTTATGTGTTTATTTGTTTCTGCTCTCCCACTAGCCTGCAAGCTTCCTGAAAGGATGGCTATTGCCTGCCTTGTATAAAGATTTATTTGATAGGGTTGTCACATGACACCTTTTCCCAATTGTTTCAGCACAGGCTGTCCTGGTGTCACTAGCAAGAGTATAGGTCTGGGAGTCCAGGAGAAGCAGGGCTGAGTTCCTAGTCCCAACCCTAGCATGTTCATGGACTTGCCACAGCACATCACCTCTCTCAGCCTTCCTTTCCTTCTCTTAAAATGAAGTCACTTGGTGATATTTACCTGCCTGTTGCACAGTGGGCTATGGATGTGAAAGTGTCTCAAGATGCACAAGAGGGACCTTGGTTCTGGACACCCTGTTTCCTCAGAGCCAGGAAAACCTAGGAAATGACACCAAGGGAGCCCAGCTCTCTTGACCTTAGAGTATTGCCCAAGCCCTCCGTATTAATCCATTCTCACATTGCTATAAAGAAATCCCTGGCTGGGTACAGTGGCCCATGCCTGTAATCTCAGCACTTTGGGAGACTGAGGTGGGTGGATCACCTGAGGTCAGGAATTTGAGACCAGCCTGACCAACATGAAGAAACCCTGTCTCTACTAAAAATACAAAATTAGCCGGGCATGATGGTGCATGCCTGTAATCCCAGCTACTCAGGAGGCTGAGGCAGGAAAATCACTTGAACTTGGGTAGGGGTGTGGAGGTTGCGGTGAGCAGAGATCACACCATTGCACTCCAGCCTGGGCAACAATAGTGAAGTCCGTCTAAAAAGAAAAATAAAAAATAAAAAAAAGGAAGAAATCCCCGAGACTGGGTAATTTATAAAGAAAAGAGGTGTGGGCTGGACGAAGTTGCTCGCGCCTGTAATCCCAGCACTTTGGGAGGCCAAGGCGAGCAGATAACCTAAGGTCAGGAGTTCGAGACCAGTCTGACTAATATGGTGAAACCCTGTCTCTACTTAAAAATACAAAAATTAGCTGGGCGTAGTGGCAGGTGCCTGTAATCCCAGCTACTAGGTGGGCTGAGGCAGGAGAATCCTTTGAACTTGGAAGGCGGAAGTTGCAGTGAGCCAAGATGGTGCCATTGAACTCCAGCTTGGGTGACAGAGTGAGACTCCATCTTAAAAAAGAAAGACAGAAAAGAGGTGTAATTGTCTCATGGTTCCACAGGCTGACCAGGAAGCGTGGTGCTGGCATCCTCAATCATGGTGGAAGGTGAAGGGGGAGCAGGCATGTTTTGTGTGGCAGGAGCAGGAGCAAGAAAGAGAGTGAGGGGGGAGGTGCCACATGCTTTTAAACAACCAGATCTTGCAAGAACTCTCTGTCATGAGAACAGCTCCAAGTGGATGGTGCTAAACCATTCATGAGAAACAACTCCGTGATCCAATCACCTCCCAGCAGGCCCCACCTCCAACATTAGGGATTACAATTCGACTTGAGATTTGGGTGGAGACACAGACCCAAACCATATCACCCTTGAATCAGACTCCCAGGGGCCACACAGAACCCTTCCACACAGTCTCTGCTCTGGCCCAATGTCACATGAAATCTGGGAAGCTTATGGCTACAAGTAACAGAAAACCCCATTCCTTGGCTTAAACCATAAGGAAATGTACTATGTCACACATGGGAAGTCCAGCCAGAGGGTGGCTCCGGGGACAGCCAGCTTAGATGCAGTGGTACCAGCAAGAACCTGGGCTCTTCATCCAACTACACTGCCAGCTTTAGAATATCGAATCTACCTTAACCACAGCCTGCTCCCATCATGATCATGAGACAGATGTCCAATTCCAGATATCACATTCTGACATGATACTGTCCAAGGGGAGAAGAGACTATCTTTTCCTGAGTCTCTTACTGTGAGAAAGACTTTCCCATTAAGCTTCGCATGAAGAATCCCCTCATGTTTCATTGGCTACAATTGTGTCACGTGCCATGCCGAAATCAATTGCTGGCAATGGAAATGAGGCCACCACTGTGGCAGAGACTGCCAGCTTGCCACCAAAACCCATTCTCCTCTCTTCTACAGTAACAAAGTCTTAGGTAGACATGTGACTGTCTGGCAGGGACTGC
>CAUYLG010028137.1:0-28590 GCA_963573385.1 Cacajao melanocephalus
ACCATCCTGGCTGCTTTCAGCGTTTTACTGCAAAAGATTAGAAATAGTCAAAAGTTTATAAATAGAAAAATTCTTTTCAGTCAATATATTATGTTATAGCTTTGAGGATTTTTTTTTTTTTGCGTTTTGTGATGGTAAAATTAAAATTATAAATTCTGTGAATGCTTTTATTTTACTTTGCTGTAACCAAAGCAATTTTTTTTTTTGAGATGAAGTCTTACTCTGTCACCCAGGCTGGAGTGCAGTGGCGTGATCTTGGCTCACTGCAACCTCTGCCTCTTGGGTTCAAGTGATTCTCCCACCTCAGCCTTCCAAGTAGCTGGGATTACAGACATGTGCCACCATGCCCGGCTAATTTTTATATTTTTGGTAGAGACAGGGTTTCACCATGTTGGCCAGGCTGGTCTCAGACTCCTGACCTGTGATCCACCCGCCTCAGCCTCCTAATTACAGGCAAGAGCCACAATGCCTGGCCTTTTTAAAATTATAGAGCTTCACTGTTTCCCAGGCTGAAGTCCAGTGGTGTGATCATAGCTAACTGTAGCCTTGATCTCCTGGGCTCAAGTGATCCTCCCTCCCTCAGTGCCCCAAGTAGCTGGGACTACTGGCATATACTACCATGCCTGGCTAATTTTTTGTGCTTTTTGTAGAGATAGGGTTTTGACATGTTGCCCAGGCTGATCTCAAACTCCTGAGCTCAAGCAGCCTGCCCACCTCAACCTCCCAAAGTGCTGGAATATAGACATGAGCCACTACACCCAGCTTATTCTAGAGTATTCTTTAACTTTTAGTGGATAGAATAAATTTGGTCCACCGTATCACCTCTACATCCTGTAGTCATGACACATCTTGGCATTATGAAAAGCTGTATAAATTTTTCATTTCTACAAGATTTAAGACAGGTTCCCTCAAAATGCATTATGGTTTTAAATACTGAAGGGACTATACTAAGTAAATAATGTAAATAGAACCCAGGAATACTGTATGATGTAATTTAAAATGTGAAATTATTGAAGCAAGTAAAACAGTGATTAGAACTAAACAGAATTGATGTGGTTATTGAGAATCTATTGTAGTGGCTATTTAACTTTGAGTAGATGCTACTCAGATATTTAACTATATCTAGGCCAGGCATGGTGGCTCATGCCTGTAATCCCAACACTTTGGGATGCCGAGGCTGGAGGATAATTGAGCCCAGGAGTTAGAGACCAGCCTGGGCAACATAGCAAGACCTCATCTCTACAAAAAATAAAAAATAAAAAAAATTGCAGTGGTGCATTTTTTTTAGTCCCAGCTACTTAAGAGGCTGAGGCAGGGGAGGATCACTTGAGTCTAGGAGTTTGAGGCTGTAATGAGCTAGGACTGGCACCGCTGCACTCCAGCCTGTGCAGCAGAGCAAGATCCTGTCTCTAAAAAAACAAAACATTTAAAAAATGTGTATATATCTATCTCTACCTTTGTAAGAGGGTTAAATATGTACTTCTACAGATTTCTCATTTATTTAGAAAAAATTTTTCATTGCTATAAAGTTAATTTTATATTTTTTCCAAAATAATACAAGTTCTGATTTTAGAAATTGAACTTAATATACTCTTACTAAACTATACCTTTATTTTCCTTGGAGTTAATTCTTTATCCCTAAAATTTGCATCAGGGGAAGGGGTGGTGCTGAACTCGCCCCGTTACCCTGCAGTGCCACCTTGTGGAAAGAAGAAAGGCTTTACCTCAAGCTTGTCCAGCCCATGGCCTGGGGGCCGCAGGAGTCCCAGGACGGCTTTGAGTGCAGCCCAACACAAATTAGTAAACTTTCTTAAAACATTATGAGATTTTTTCCCTAACTCATCAGCTGTCATTAGTGTATTTTATGTGTGACCCAAGACAATTCTTCCAGTGTGGCCCAGGGAAGCCCAAAGATTAGACACCCTTGCTTTAGAGCAAGGGACATCTGTCGTATCTCTAGGTTTGAGTGAAATCTGCCAAATACCGCATACTTATGTTCAAGGCTCCCGACTTGCACACTAACATTTTTTTTTTTTTGAGATAGAGTCTCACTCTGATGCCCAGGCTGGCATGCATGGCATCATCTGGGCTCACTGCAACCTCTGCCTCCTGAGTTCAAGGGATTCTGCTGTCTCAGCCTCTGAGTAGCTGGGATTACAGGCATGGGCCACCATGCCCAGCTAATCTTTTTTGTATTTTTAGTAGAGATGAGGTTTAACCATGTTGGCCAGGCTGGTCTCGAACTCCTGACCTTAAACGATCCGCCCACGTTGGTCTCCCAAAGTGCTGGGATTACAGGCGTAAGCCGCTGTGCTGGGCCTCACTAACATTTTTTTAAGAATATTTTTTTTCTCTTTGATGTGGACTAATTCAGTGATGAGAGGGTAAAATATTGGCTGTTTTTCTACAGAGACCTTGAAGATGAGAAAAGAGGCAAACACCTACCTGTTATGATTCAAGAAACCTACTATAAAAAAACATTTTGTGTATAATTGGGGGAGTTAAAATTGAGTGCCTTTTATAGTGCCAGGTACTGCTTCAGGCACTACTGATACAGCAGTTAATTAACTGAAACTCTGCTCTCAAGAAGCTTATGTGTTCTAGTGACAGGCAGAGGATAAACAAATATAGAACATAGGTCAGGTGTTGGTTGAGTGCTGAGCAGAAGAAAATGAAGCAGGGCAGGAGGACAGAGTGATGGAATAGTGCTATTTTAGATAGATGGGTTAGGAAAACCGTCCTTGCTAAGGTGCCATTCAACCAGAGGCCTAAAAGAGGAGTGTAATTCACACGTCAGTAGCTTAGTGGAGAGGTCTAGGTAGAGAACAGCAAGTGCAGAGCCCTGAGGCAGGGGTTGGCTTGGCCTGCTGTGAGAGGGAGAAGGGATGAAGAGTGTGGTGAGCGTGAGAGCAGAGCGGTATGCATGTGTGTGTTGCAGGTCTTGCAGGGCCTCTTAGACAGCAGTTAGGACTTTGAAATTTATTCTCAGAGAGGAAGCCATGGGGGGTTTTGAATGAAGTGATATATCTGAAGGGAGAGAGTGGAAACAGAGATCAATGAGGTTGCTCTTGCAGACGTCCTTTCTGAGAGGTGGTGGTGGCTCGGGCTTGGGTAGTAGCCAAAGATACTAGTTGTCAGATTCTGGGTATGGTGTTGACAGTCTTGCTAATGGGTTGTTCGTGGAGCATGAGAGAAGGGAGCTGAGCCAACCCTTTATTTTATGCTCCTTTCTCTGTGTGGATGGCAGCGACTCCCAGGTGTGTGTTTTTCAGTCTTTGAGAGGCTGATTCAAGAAAGCGGGATGAAGCATTTAAGGTGATGGCTTAGACTTAGTTTTCCTTATAGCTCTAATGTTTCTGAGATTTTAAATTGGTGAACTGAGTTGCAGTCAGGGCCAGAAGGGACCTTAACATCAATTCTCATATTGGGGTGCGTGGCCCACTGGAAAGCTAAAGGGGTCTTCCTGGTGTTTATCCACCCCCACCCCAACTAATCCTTTCTATGGCTTTCATGAGCTATTTACTCATAACCTACCAAGGGAGTTACTGCAAATTACTAAAATTTGATATAGCTTTTATCACCGTATTTCTCTTCAGTTATTTTTTGTTATCCCTGAGCTCCTTTTCCATTAGAAAGTAGAAGTAGATGGTATAGGTAAGTGGGGGAATCTAATACTTAACTGTGAATGGGTTGGGCCAGAAAAGTCTGAGAGCCATTTTCCTGCAAATAAGTGATTCATATTATCTACTGAGTTCCTGCCCAGAAACCAAGTCCCCGAGATAGACCAGGGAGCAGCTTCCCAGCCAGTTGCAGCAGTCAGTGGTGTAGCTAAGGATAGAACTTGAGTTTCTTATTCCAGGGTTTTTTGTACCATATAAGTCAAGTTTCTTATTTCCTTTTCTAGAAGTTTTATATGTCCTACTTTTAAAAAACAGCTTCATTGTGGTATAATTTATGTGCAGTAAAGCTTACCTATTTTAAGTGAGCATTCAGTGATCTTTAGTAAATTTACATAGTTGTACAACCATTGCCACGTTCTAATTTCAGAACATTTTTGTCATTGCAAAACAAAGTTTGTGCCTATTCGCAGTCATTCCTCATTTCCATCCGCTGTCCTAAGCAACCACACGTCTTTCTTTCCCTGTGGGTTTGACTTCTATGGGTATTTCACATAAATGAGACCATATAACATGTAGTCTTTGTGTCTGGCCTCTTTCACTTAGTATTTTCAACGTTCGTCCATGTTGTAGCATGTGTCAATACTTGTTACTTTTATTGCTGAATAATATTCCATTGTATGCTATTCCATATTTTATTTATCCATTAGTTAATGGACATTTTGGTTTTTTCTTTTTTTTTTTTTTTGAGACTGCATCTTGCTTTGTTACTCAAGCTGGAGTGCAGTGGCGTGATCACAGTTCATTGCAGCTTTGACCTCCTGAGCTCAAGCAGTTCATCCACCTAGGCCTCCTAAGTAGCTGTATAGGCATGTGCCACCACGCCTGACTACTTTTTAAATTTTTTATAGAGGCAGGGTTTTGTCATGTTGTCCAGGCTGGTCTTAAATTCCTGAGCTCAACCACTCTACCACCATTGGCCTCCCAAAGTGCTGAGATTACAGGCATGAGCCACTGTTCCTGGTCTTGTTTATTCTTTTTGGCTATTATGGACAGTGCAGCTATGAACATTTGCATGCAAGACTTTGTGTGGGCATACATTTTTATTTCTCCTGGGTAGGTACCTAGGAGTGGAATTGCTGGGCCATATGGTAAATCTGTGTTTAAAATGTTTTAGGCTAGGCGTGGTGGCTCACGCTTGTAATCCCAGCACTTTGGGAGGCCGAGGTGGGCATATCACCTGAGCTCATGAGTTCGAGACCAGCCTGGCCATCATGGTGAAACCCCGTCTGTACTGAAAATACAAAGATTAGCTGGATATGGTGGCATGCGCCTGTAATCCCAGCTACTAGGGAGGCTGAGGTGAGAGAATCACTTAAACCTGGGAGGTGGAGGTTGCAGTGAGCCGAGACTGAGCCACTGCACTCCAGCCTGGGCAACAGAGCGAGACTCTGTCTCAAAAAAAAATAAAAGAAGAATTAAAATTCCTGAGCTGTTAATGCAAAATAGCTGTACCGTTTTACATTTTCACCACCAATATGTGAAGGTTTCCGTTTTTTTGTTGTTGTTATTTTTTGCCCTGGAAAATTAAAGCAATTAATTTGAGAGAAAGTTTCAGTTTCTCCACACCCTTGTCAATACTTGTGATTATCTGTCTCTTTGATTAAAAGACAACCCCTGTTTAGATTTTTTTTTTTCCCTTAGAGACCGATCTCACTGTCACCCACGCTGCAGTGTAGGGTTTGATCATAGCTCACTGCAGCATTGAACTCCTGGGCTCACGTGATCCTCCACCTCAGTGTGCCCACTAGGTGGGACTACAGACACATACCACCATGCCCAGCTAGTTGTTTATTATTTTTCTTTTGTAGAGATGGAGTCTCACTATGTTGCCCAGGCTGGTCTCAAACTCCTGGGCCTAAGTGATCCTCCTGCCTCAGCCTCCCAAAGTGCTGAGATTACAGGCTTGAGCCACCAAGTCCAGCTAGTTTCTATTTTTTAATGGCTTATACATCCTTACTTTGTGTTTTGCTTTGGTTTCCTTGGACTGCCAAGAAAATAGTTAAAATAACAAGTTTGTAAAAATGTTAAAATGTCTGTGTGGATTACTAAATGAATGATTATTTGATTTCAGTTGATTTTCTTAGCTCAGATGTTCCTGAAAGCAAGGTTAAGATGACCTCTTAAGTGGCTTGATATGGTTGTCAGTTTTCTGCCTGCCCCCATCCTGCGTTTCTTGAGCACCACTATGTGTCTAGGCACTGACCTGGAGAATACAAGTCTTGGCCTTATGGTCTGTTCTGGGTTTTTCCAACTTTTTTGAATGAAAAAAAAAAATGATGCAAGTTAAGACACACTTAGATGATCTCAAGACCAGGTAATGAATCACAGATACTGTTCCAGTAGAGGATGTAGTCAAGAAAACTGTTGATAATTTAAGTAAGTTGTGCTGTAAATAGCCACAGTCTGTTATAGCAGGGAAGAAGAGGAGGCTCTGTTTGAGATTGGGTCAAGACGGGCAGACAGTGGTGTCTGATCTTTCTCAGGTCAGGTCGGGATGGGTAGAGAATACTGTCAGTGAGCAGAAAGGAGCAGGGTTAGTTGTGTGATTCATCAGGGCAGAGAGACAGTTTGAGGAAAGGCATAAGTAGTGGTCATCACAGGCTATATTTGTTACAGCACACAATTACAAATCTGTGTTTTCCTAACTGTAGCTAACCAGATCTTTTATTTTTAACATATTAATTCTTTAGGAAGGATAAACATTAACTTGTTTTCTTTTTTCCTTTAGTTGTTTCCTTTAGTTTCCTTAATCCTACTGAATTTCATGTTTTATACATAACATTAAAGAAATAAAAACACTACTCATTAAATTGTGTTGCGCCATCAATTGTGATATATACTGTGATTTCAAAGATGTTATTTTTGCTTGTTTGTTTCTCATCCAGTGTTTTGAATGTTATTAAAATATAAACAAAAAGTGCATTGAGACTCAATACATTTGTGTTGGAGCTACTTTAGTTATTTTTAAGCTAAAGAGATCTTGCTAGAATAATAGCAGTCACATGGCTTTTCAGCTTCAATTTTAGGGAAATGTGTACCATCCAGGTCAATACCAGCTTAATTTCTCTAGAAAGCTTTAAAATCTGCCATGATCATAATAAAATTAGCTTTGAATAATAGAGATTAGGGAAAATGAATTTTGCTAAGATTAGGAAAGACAGAGTTATTAAGGGCGATAAAATGGTGTAAGAAATTGAAATAATGTTTAGTGACTTCTAGATAAGTTATTTGGGTGTTCTTCTCTTTTAACAATAAATGTTCAGATTTACAGTGTGCCATCATGCCTCTTCCCCTCCCTCGTCATGTTGAACTTACTCATGAGCTGAAAAGTCTTGGTAATTCAGAAAGTACCCCAAAATAGTGCCATACCATCCTTCCTTCTGACAATGCGTTCATAAAGAATTGTGCTTTTCAGAGCAAGTAAGCATAAGCTGTGCCTCTGTGAGTACCCAAGTACTACTTTACATGTGCTGTATTTGTGTGCTTCCGCCTTCTAGAGGCAATGATGGTGCGAATGTTTTGCTAGCTCAGAGTGTTGAGAGCAAACTCTGGGGTGCCTTAGTAGGTAGAAGGGTAAGGGACAGGAACAAAAACAGATTCTGAAGAACTGAGTGAAACAGGGCATTCTGCTGGTTATTAGTGAACTGTAGGAATAGCATTTAAAGGAAGATGGTAAAAAAAAATGTTGTTTTTACTCATTTGAAACTTCAATTTATAAGCATGATTTGGGAAAATATATTATTAGATCTTTAAGAGCATAGATTATGAAGTCACATTGGAAGATATTTACCATTACAACTGTAGAATAAATGTGTATAAGTAAGAATAAAAATATATTCCAGTTGTTTCTGATGAAACTGTTAAAGCATTATCCTTGGCCTTGTTTGTGCTGGATCCAGTAATTACCTATTTTATTGCAAATTCTGTAGCTTCCAGGCTACTTACTTCAGTATACAAAAGCCCCCAGTTTTTATAAATTCTTACGGGTTAGTAAGCAGAGGTAACTGTTACTTAATTTTTTAAAAATTTACTGTAAAATAGAAAGGCATTAATGGAAGAGGGATGATGCTTGTTTATTGAACAGACTGGATGTATCTTACTTCGAGTGTGTGTGTATGTATATTTTCTCAATTTAGGGTGTGGTGGGGCTTCTGTATTTTGTGTGTCATTCATGGAGTCGACTAGGTTTTAGTGTGCCTCCCACGCGTCAGGTCCTGACTCAGCAATAGGAAATTAAAGACTCAACAGTGAAATGCTGGGAAGAATGCAGAGTCTATGAGGGGAGGGAGTCATTGAGGTGTTGCAGTAGAGATCTTTGTGAAGACCAGATCGCAAAGGAAGGAGCATGTGGCCTCCCTGGTGAGTGGAGGCAGTAAAGGGATGTTTTGCAGCGATGGTGGTTAGGAGCTGAGTTTTGAAGGGTGAATAGGAATTTACAGGCAAACAGGAAAGGTAGTTGGGCAGAGGGACAGCTGCCAGGGAGACCTCCATTGGAGCTGGTGGAGGGAGGTTTAGTGCTTGGAGAGACTTAGAACCTGGAAGGCTAGGAGTGTATAGTTTATCTTGCTTTTTTCTCAGAGTATATTTTATGGAAATCCAAGCCTCTTGAGATTCTCTGGGGGGCAAAAAGGAATATACATGATCATTACAACGTTAGACTCTGAGAAGTGCTCAGATAAGAAACTTATCTCCTGCTTATCTACCAGAGAAGGTGTTTTAGGAAGGGCTGCTGTTGGGCAGTGGGGAGCTCTTAAATATTTTAAGCAAGGGAATAACTTTACTTGACCTACGTTTAGGAAATCAAATAGTAACAGTGAGGAGTTACAGTTGGGGGATATTGGTGGCAAGGAAACCAGTTTAAAACTATTATCAACTTTGGTTACATCAAATCCGATCATAGATGTAAAGATGCTTAATTTCAGAATGTAGGAATTTAGGATACTTCTAAGAAAAATCTTTTTTGAGACAGTCCTGCTGTGTTGCCCAGGCTGGAGTACAGTGGTGCAGTCTTGGCTCATTGCAACCTTTGCCCCCGCGGGGTTCAGGTGATTCTCATGCCTCAGCCTCCTGAGTAGCTGGGACTACAGGTGCAGGCTACCGTGCCTGGCTAACTTTTTGTATTTTTAGTAGAGACAGGGTTTCGTCGTGTTGGCCAGGCTGGTCTCAAACTCCTGATCTCAAGTGGTCCACCCACCTCGGCCTCTCAGAGTGCTGAGATTACAGGTGTAAGCCACTGAGCCTGGCTGAAAAAAAAAAATCTTAACAACAAACTAAAATTATATACTTACTGGAATGCAGAGATTTTAAGGTCTCACTCTGTTGCCCAGGCTAGACTGCAGTGGTATGATCGTACCTCACTGCAGCTTCACACTTGGGGGATCAAGCGATCCTCCCACCTCAGCCTCCAGCTGAGACCACGGTCATGAGCCACCATTCCTAGCCTGTTTCTCGACCTTTTAGCAAAGATTAGACAAAAATGTTTTATAATACTTTCTGATTAAAGAAAATCTTTGTTTTAAATTTTACTTTATTTTTTTTTTTTGGACAAGTCTCATCGTGTCACTGGAGTGCAGGGGCGCAATCTCGGCTCACTGCAACCTCACGCCTCCCAGGTTCAAGTGATCCTCCTGCCTCAGCCTCCCGAGTAGCTGGGACTACAGTCACGTGCCACCACACCTGGCTAAGTTTTGTTTTGTTTTGTTTTGTTTTAGCAGAGTCGGGGTTTCGCCATGCTGGCCAGGCTGGTCTTGAATTCCTGACCTCAGGTGATCCACACACCTTGGCCTCCCAAAGTGCTGGGATTATAGATGGGAGCCACCATGCCCAGCCTAAATTTTACTTTAGGTGTGTTTCTTTTTCTTTTTTTTGAGATGGAGTTTCCCCTGTCACCCAGGCTGGAGTGTAATGGTGCAATCTTGGCTCACGGCAACCTCCACCTCCCGGGTTCAAGTGATTCTCCTGCCTCAACCTCCAAAGTAGCTGGGATTACAGGTGCGTGCCACCATGCCTCGCTAATTTTGTATTTTTAGTAGAGATGGGGTTTCTCCATTTTGGTCAGGCTGGTCTCGAACTCATGAGCTCAGGTGATCTACCCACCTCGGCCTCCCAAAGTGCTGGGATTACAGGTGTGAGCCACCTCGCCTGGCCAGGTGTATTGTTTTTAAAGTATCTCTTTCATTGTTCCACCTAGGCAAGGGAAACAAGAATAAAATTTTCCTTCCAATGTGATGTCCTAAGATGCTAGATCAAAGTGTTAGTATTTTTTTTGAAATTAAAAAAAAAAAAAAAGACTGGGCACAGCGGCTCATTCCTATAATCCCAGTACTTTGGGAGGTCGAGCAGGGAGGATTGCTTGAACTCAGGAGTTTGAGACCAGCCTGGGCAGCATGATGATATCCTGTGTCTTCAAAAAATACAAAAATTAGCTGGATATGGTGGCACATGCCTGTAGTCCCAGCTACTTGGGAGGCTGAGGCAGGAGGATCGCTTGAACCTAGGAGGCAGAAGTTGCAGTGAGCCAAGATCTCGCCAGTGCATTCCAGCCTGGGTGACGAAGTGAAACCCTGTCTCAAAAAAGTAAAATAAAATAAGGCCAGTTTTTATTTTTTCAATTACAGTGTAAGGTATTTTTCTGTTTAAGGATCATTTATTTTTCTTTTACTGTGATATATTAGTACACTTCCCTGGCCAATTTCTTTTAAGGAATTGGATTTTTGGTCTTTTTGTTATCATTTTTTAGGAGTGCTTTATGTATTGAGGAGATTAGCTATTTATTTGTAATACAAGTTGCAGATATTTTCCCCTACTTTGTCCTTTTGCTTTATGAGATTCTAAGTACTTGAATATCAGTCTTTAAAAATAGTGTCTGGTTTTTGAGTCCTAGTTAGAAACTTCTATGCTCCATGGCTATGAAAAGGAATTTATTCTGGACTTTTGATGGTTTTAGGGTTTGTATCTAAATGTTTGATCTATTAGGAACTTAAGCTGGTGTACAATGTATGGTATGAAATAATTTTTTTTTCCAGTTGGATATTTTGCTCAAACATCACTCACTGTATAGTCTTTTTCCCTCCTTGATTTTTGAGATACCTCCCTCATCATTTGCCGTTTTTTCATAGATAATTGGGTCTATTTCTGGGACATGACTTTGCCCCTTTGATCTATATATGTACTGGTGCCATGTTATTTTGAGGCTTTATAATGATCTGGTAGTGCTATTTCTTTTCTAGAACTCTCCTCATTTGGAATTTTCTTGACTTGTCGTTTTCATCTTTCTACATGAACTTTAGAATCGGCTTATCTATTATTATTTCCGGAAAATAATCCTGTAGGCATTTTTTTGTAGGGATGGAGGGATCACTTTAAATTTGCAGATTAATCTCTTTGTGATAAGGAATCTAAATTATAGCTTTAATCTTTTCTCTTACAGATGATATTAACCGTTTTCTTGAGCAACAATGAACAGATTTTAACAGAAGTTCCTATAACACCAGAAACAACCTGTCGAGATGTTGTAGAATTTTGCAAGGAACCTGGAGAAGGCAGCTGCCATTTAGCTGAAGTGTGGAGGGGAAATGGTATGTATTAGGTTCTGTAAAGGTTGTTACATGTATTCAAATCACCATCTTTGAGCTAAGCTTGTGTTGGGTTTGCTTTTTTTCTGATAAAGCCGGAGGGAAAAAAGACAACTAAGTACATATAATTTTGTATTTATTAAATGGAAAATACTGCTTCTAGTTCTTAGTTATCTGTGGTAATAAAGAATTGAGTAATTAAAATAAATAGAATTATATTGCACAGGACTGGGTTTTACAAAATGCTTTTTTGTATACTTTGTTTTTGTTTTTTGAGGCGGTGTCTCAGTCTGTCGCCAGGCTAGAGTGCAGTGGCGGGATCTTCGGCTCACTGCAACCTCTGCCTCCTGGGTTCAAATGATTCTCTTGCCTCAGTCTCCTGAGTAGCTGGGACTATAGGCACGTGCCACCACCCCCACCCAGTGTTTGCATTTTTAGGAGAGACGGGTTTCACCATGTTGGCCAGGGTGGTCTCGATCTCCTGACCTCGTGATCCACCCTGCTCGGCTTCCCAAAGTACTGGGATTACAGGTGTGAGCCACCTCGTCCTGCCTTTTTTTTTTTTTTTTTTTTTTTTTCTTTGAGACAGGGTCTTACTCTCCCAGGCCAGAGTGATAGATGTTTGGGTTGTCTCTCTTTTTTTTTTGGGGGGGCTGTTATGAATAGTGCTCCTATGAACTTTCATGTACAAGGCTTTTTTTGTTGTTGTTGTTTTTTGATACGGAGTCTCACTCTGTCACCAGGCTGTAGTGCAGTGGCGAAATCTTGGCTCACTGCAGCCTCCGCCTCCTGGGTTCAAGCGATTCCCCTGCCTCAGCCTCCCAAGTAGCTGGTACTACAGGTGTGCAACACCATGCCCAGCTAATTTTTTGTATTTTAGTAGAGATGGAGTTTTACCATGTTGGCCAGGATGGTCTCCATTTCCTGACCTTGTGATCCACCCACCTTGGCCTCCCAAAGTGCTGGGATTATAGGCATGCGCCATTGTACCTGGCCCCTACAAGTTGTTTTTGGTTTTGTTTTTTATTTTCCACGATGGAGTCTTGCTCTGTCCCCCAGAGTGGAGTGCAGTGGCATGATCTTGGCTCACTGCAACCTCCACCTCCTGGGTTCAAAGGATTCTTGTGCCTCAACCTCCCGGGTAGTTGGGACTACAGGCACACACCACCACATCTGGCTGATTTTTTGTATTTTTAGTAGGTTTTGCCATGTTGCCCCAGCTGGTCTTAAACTTCTGACTTAGGCAGTCCACCCACCTTGGCCTCTAAAGTGCTAGGATTACGGGCATGAGCAACCGTGGCTGGCCATGTACAAGTTTTTGTATGGACATATATTTTCATATCTCTTGGGTATAAACCTGGGAATTTCTGGGTTATATGGTAAATCTGTGTTTAACCTTTTCAAGAACCACCAGACTATTTCCTGATGCAGTTGCTTCATTTTACATTTCCCTGCAGTAGCATATGATGTGGAGAATTTCTCCACATTCTCATCAACACTTGATACTGTCTGCTTGATTTTAGCCATCCTAGTTGTTGTGAAGATATGTCTTACTGTGGTTTTGATTTGCATTTCCCTAATCACTAACGATGGTGAACATCTTTTCATGTGCATATATTGGCTATTTGCATATCTTCTTTGGAGAAATGTCTATTCAGTTCTTTTGCCCATTTTTTTTTTTTTTTGGAGACCAGCTCTTGCTCTGTTGCCCAGGCTGGAGTACAGTGGCGCAATCCTGGCTCACCGCATCCTCCATTTTCTGGGCTTAAGCAATGCTCCCACCTCAGCCTCCTGAGTAGCTGGGACTACAGGCCTGCACCACCATGCCTGGCTAAGTTTTGTGGAAACAGGCTTTTGCCATGTTGCCCAGGCTGGTCTGGAACTCCTGGGCTCAAGTGATCCACCTGCCTCGGCCTCCCAAAGTGCTGGGATTACAGGTGTGAACCACTGTGCCCCTTCCCATTGCCCATTTAAAAAATGGGTTATCTGTCTTTTTGTCACTTAATTGTAAAAGTTCTTTATGTATTCTAGATACAAGTCCCCTTATTAGGTATATAAATTACAAATTTTTTTGCAAGGTTTTGTGCTTTTTAATGTTACCTTTAGAATTCAGAGTAAAGAATTTTAAGGATACATGGAGAGAAACTTGACTTTGATAAACATTGGATTATTACTAAATTAGAAGTAAAAGGACAGGCCCTCAATTGTTAGCCTAATGACAGCTGCAGGAAACAGATAGTTAAGTAATTGTAATTAACTTTTTTTTTTTCTTGAGACAGTTTCCCTCTTGTTGCCCTGGCTGGAGTACAGTGGAGTGATCTGGGCTCACTGCAATCTCCGCCTTCTGGGTTCAAGCAATTCTCCTGTCTCAGCCTCCCGTGTAGCTGGGATTACAGGCATGCACCACCATGCCTGGCTAATTTTTGTATTTTTAGTAGAGACAGGGTTTCTCCATATTGGTCAGGCTTGTCTTGAATTCCTGACCTCAGGTGATCCGCCTTCCTTTGCCTCCCAAAGTGCTGGGATTACAGTCATGAGCCACTGTGCCCAGCCTTGTAATTAACGTTTTTAAGGGGAACAATGTTAGAACCTGATCATTAATTCCATTGTTTTTTTCTTCTCTAGCCTCTTAGCACTTTTGTTCTATGTTACTTGTTACCACTTCTAATTCCTCATCTGCCTTCCCATTGTAAGGGAATAACATTTTTACATAAGTGTTATAGCCCCAAATGGTCTGTGGCCGCTTGAGAATGCTTATCTCCCTCATATGAGTCATTCAGTTGGTGCGGTCCTTGTCTCCAAGCCCATCCCAAATCATAACTGTTAGTTTTACCTCCTCAAGGATGAGGACTACCACCCCTGGAGCACAGAGTCACAGCACGGTACATTTATCATGGCTTTTGTATATGTTCTTTCATTGTCTAGAACAATCCCTAGGAACTTGGCTAACATCTATTCTTTGCCTCTCATCCCTTCCATGAATCTCAAAGGGTGTTAAGTGTCCCTCCCTCCCTTGTGCTAATACTGTTGTAGTATTTATCAAAACATGATATAGGCTGGGAATGGTGGCTCATGCCTGTAATCCCAGCACTTTGGAAGGCCAAGGTGGGTAGATCACTTGAGGCCAGGAGTTCGAGACCAGTATGGCCAGCATGGCAAAACCCCGTTTCTACTAAAAATACACAAATTAGCCAGGCATGGTGGCACACACCTGTAGTCCCAGCTACTTGGGAGGCAGGAGAATCGCTTGAACTCAAGAGGCAGAGGCTGCAGTGAGCTGAGATCGCACCACTGTATTACAGGCTGGGCAACAGAGCAAGACTCTGTCTCAGAAAAACCCAAAAAACATAATATAGTAGTAGTTTTTATCTGTGTCCTGTTGGACTAAAATTCCTGAAGGTGGGAACTTGTCTGTCTGTTCACCATTATATCCCCAATGCCCAGCCTCTAGTGCTCATAGCAGGCACTTAGTAAACACAGATTCGTAAGTAAAACGGTCAGCAAAGCTGGATCTAGGAAGAAGGGAAGGTAACTTCCAGTGGATGCCAATCAAAGGGAGAGGGAAAGCACTGCAACAGCCTTTCTCAGTCCTTTTACCTGGAGGATTTTTTTTTTAGGTTTCATAGAAGGCTCACATAAAAATTACTGCACCTGACTGGGTGCAGTGGCACATGCCTATAATCCCAGCACTTTGGGAGTCTGAGATGGGTGGATCACGAGATCAGGAGTTCGAGAACAGCCTGACCAACATGGTGAAACCCCATCTCTACTAAAAATATAAAAAATTCACCGGGCGTGGTCATGGGCACCTGTAATCCCAGCTACTTGGGAGGCTGAGGCAGGAGAATCACTTGAAACTGGGAGGTGGAGGTTTCAGTGAGCTGAGATCGCACCACTGCACTGCAGCCTCTGTGACAGAGCGAGACTCTGACTCAAAAAAAAAAAAATTCTTGCACCTGGCCAGGGGTGATGGCTCATGCCTGTAATCCCAACACTTTGACACTTTGGGAGGCTGAGGTGGGTGGATCACCTGAGGTCAGGAGTTTGAGACCAGCCTGGCCAACATGGTAAAGCCCTGTCTCTACTAAAAATGCAAAAAATTAGCTGGGCGTGGTGGTGGGCACCTGTAATCCCAGCTACTTGGGAGGCTGAGGCAGGAGAATCCTTTGAACCTGGGAGGCAGAGGTTGCAGTGAGCCAAGATTATGCCATTGCACTCCAGCCTGGGCAACAGGAGTGAAACTGTCTCAAAAAAAAAAAAAAAAAATTATTGCAACCATAACTACTGACAGTAGGATCAGTATGTCATAGATAGAATCCTTCAATAGTAATTATCAATGCTTTCCAGTAGAGCTATTTCACTGTGTATCTGTCTACTATTATTTTGCCAAGGCTGCCATAATAAAGTGCCACAGACTGGCACTTTGTTAACAACAATTTGTTGACAATTTGTTAATTTGTTAATTAACAACAATAATTAATGTTCTCAGTGATGGAGGCTAGAAGTCTGAGATGAAGGTGTCAGCAGGCTTGGTTTATTCTGAGGTCTCTCTTCTTGTCTTGTTGATGGTTGTCTTCTCTTCCCTGTGTCTCCCTCCATGCCTGTCTGTGGACAAGCCTCCTCCTCTTGTAAGGACACTAGTCATATGGAATTAGGGGCCACTTTGCTGACTTCATTTTAACTTCTTGCCTCTTTAAAGATCCTGTCTCCAAATACAGTAACATTTTGAGGTACTTGAGGTCAGGACTACGCAGATTAATTTAGCGGGGACACAGTTCCACCTTTAGCAGTCTGTGAATTTGGCCAGGTCATTACCTGTCTGTGGTTTCCTTCCCACACGAGTGTCAGTTCTAATGCGTCAGTAAGGTAGATAGAACCTTTCATTTTTATCTTTTGTTAAATTTGCTACTTGATTTTTTTAAACGTTATTTAATTGAAGTGCCTAAAAGTCTTATAAAAGATTTCCTTTATACAAGATGCTAATTAGGTATATTTTATATTATATGGTATGTATAGAGTAGTTGCATTAGTCCATTTTCATACTGCTTTAGAGAACTGCCAGAAATGGAATAATTCATAAAGGAAAAAAGTTGAATGTACTTACAGTTCTGCATGGTTGGGGAGGCCTCAGGAACCTTAGAATCATGGCAGATGGTGAAGGGGAAGCAAGGCACCTTATTCACAAGGTGGCAGGAAGGAGATGTGTTGAGCAGAGGGGGAAGAGCCCCTTCTAAAACTTTAAAACCATTAGTTTTCATGAGAACTCACTCACTATCATGAGAAACTACCCTCATTATTCAGTTACCTTCACCTGGTCTCTCCCTTGACATGTGGGGATTATGGGGATTACAATTCAAGATGAGATTTGGGTGGGGACACAAAACCTAACCAGATCAGTAGTGTTTTTTCTTTTTCATTTTTTTGAGACAGGGTCTTGCTCAGTTGGCCATGTTAGAGCATAGTGGTATGATCATAGCTCACCGCAGCCTCAAACTCCTGGGCTCAAGGGGATCCTTCCACCTCAGCCTCCCAAGTAGCTGGAACCATAGGTACACTGCACAGTGCCTAGACAACCCTTTTATTTATTTTTTGTAGATATGGGGTCTTGCCACATTGATCAGGTTATGTGTTTTCTACTTCAGAACAAAAATATTGGCTAGACCAGCCTAGCCAATATTGTGAAACCCTGTCTCTACTAAAAATACAAAAATTAGCCGAGCATGGTGGTGGACGCCTGTAGTCCCAGCTACTTGGGAGGCTGAGGAGAATCGCTTGACCCCAGGAGGTGGAGGTTGCAGTGAGCCAAAATTGTGCCACTGCATTCCAGCCAAGACTGGTCAACAACAGACCAAGACTCCGTCTCAAAAAAAAAAAAAAGCCGAGTGCCATGGCTCACGTCCATAATCCCAGCACTTTAGGAGGCTGAGGTAGGCGGATCACAAGGTCAGGAGTTTGAGATCAGCCTGACCAACATGGTGAAACCCTGTCTCTACTAAAAATATGAAAAAAATTAGCCGGGCTAAAATTACAGGTGTGGTGGCGCACACCTGTAATGCCAGCTACTCAGGAGGCTGAGGCCGGAAAATCACTTGAACCTGGGAGGTGGAGGTTGCAGTGAGCCAAGATCTCGCCATTGCACTCCAGCCTGGGTGACAGAGGAAGACTCTGTCTCAAACAAAAAAAAAATTATACATGAATAGAGGGCAACAATAAATTTCTGTTAAATAACTGGCTTAAGACAAAATGGGTTTTAGTTTTTATTAAGTTATGTTTGGACTTGGTATATTTAAATATAGGCTGTAAATTGATTTTAATAAGTGTAAAAGTTTATACATTGATTTTAATTAATGCAAAAAAATGAAAATTTATTGACAGTGTTGATTAGTAAAAAAAAATAAAGCTACTAAATGATAAGCCAAAGCAATATGAATAAAAATGTGGCCTAAGACACAGTTTTATGCAAAACCAAGGAACATGATTTAGCTAAAAAATGGCCTTGCAGTTATAAAACGCCAATATACATGCTTTTAAAAATATTTTATAAGCATATGTGTATATAAAAAATGTTGCTTTCAAAACTAAAAATATAGAATGAAATTTACTTCTTTAATGTTTAACTTGTGATTGTTTACTCTATAAATGCTTAGTTCTGATTTGAGCTTGAGCTAAGCACAAACAGACTTCATTTTCAACTAAGATGAGACCATTTCTGTCTTGCCTTTGATGTTTGTTAAATAAGACAAAACTAGAACCAGCATGATGGTGCATGCCTTTAGTCCCAGCTACAGTAGGCTGAGGCAGGAGGGTCCCTTGAGCCCAGAAGTTCAAGGCTACAGTGAGCTATGATCTTATCACTGTACATATCCTGGGTGGCAGAGTGAGACCCTATTTCTTAAAAAAAGAAAGAAAAAAGTCAGCAGCATAATGGGAGTTATATTTCTACGAATGGCAAGATTTTCTTTATGCAAATCTAGAACTTACTTAGGAATAGAACAGTAAATTAAAAATCACATTCACCTTGAATTTGTGCTTAGATTGTAGCTCGCAAAGTTTTATCTCTTGTCTCCACATCAGGTTCTTAGGTTGTGCTGAAGATTTAGAGACAGTCTCTCACCCAGCCATAAACTTGTGTTGAGAGGAAGAAAAATACTTGTTCACGTTTGTTCTGTGGTGTTCCTATGCTCAGGTGGTTTTCCAGAAGCCTTGGGACTTGCTGATGTTTTCTTCACTTCTGAGCATAAGCAGCAATGGAAACGTTTCAAGAATTCCTTTTTATTTCTTTAAATTGAGATAATACTTACATAACATAAAAATCCCTATTTTAAAGTATACAATCCAGTGACTTTTGAAGTACATTCACGGTGTTATACAACCCTTACTAAAGTCTGTACCTACCCATTCTCCCTCCCGCAGTTCCTGGCAGCCACTGTACTACTTTCTGGCTTTATGTATTTGACTACTCTAGGTACCTCATATAAGGGGAATTACAGAATGTGTGGCCTTTTTTGTCTGGCTTTTTTTACATAGAGTGTTTTCAAGGTTTATCCATGTTGTCACAAGTATCAGTGCTTAATTAATTAATTTATTTATTGAGACAGAATCTCACTGTTGTCGCCCAGGCTGGAGTGCAGTGGCTTCGCCTGTCAGGATCCCAGCACTTTGGGAGGCCGAGGAAATTTAGGTCACTTGAGGTCAGGAGTTGGAGACCAGCGTTGCCAACATGGTGAAACTCTATCTCTACCAGAAATGCACAGAAATTAGCCAGGCGTGATGGCATGCCTGTAATCCCAGCTACTCAGGAGGCTGAGGCACAAGAATTGCTTGAACCTGGGAAGTGGAAGTTGCAGTGAGCTGAGATCATACCACTGTGCTCCAGCCTGGAGGACAGGCTGGAGCACAGTGATGTGATAAAAAAAATAAAATAAAATAGGCCCGAGGAAGCTTGTTCACCCCTGTGGCCATGTGAGGACACAATAAAAAGGTATAAGAAGGTACCATCTATAACATAGAAATCCCTAGCCAGACACTGCATCTGCTGCCACCTTGAATTTGGACTTCCCAGCCTAATAACCATGAGCAACAGATTTCTGGTGTTTATAAATTACCCACTCTAAAGTGTTTTGTTATGGCAGCCTGAACAGACTAAGACAGAGTCCAAATATCCAGCAACTGATGGATAAACAAAATGTATTATACAATGGAATATTATTCAGCCATAAAAAAGAATAAAGTGCCCGGGCACAGTGGCTCACGCCTATAATTTCAGCACTTTGGAAGGTCGAGGCAGGCAGATCACCTGAGGTCAGGAGTTCGAGACCAGCCTGGTCAACATGGTAAAACTCCATCTCTACTAAAAATATGAAAACTAGCCAGACAACAGTGATTCGCGCCTATAATCTCAGCTGCTCGGGAGACTGAGGAAGGAGAAATGCATGAACCCAGGAGGCAAAGGTTGCAGTGAGCCGAGATTGTGCCAGTGCACTCCAGCCTGGATGATAGAGACTCTGTCTCAAAAAAAAAAAAAAAGAAAAAGAAAAATTGCACAGTACAGTTCACTTTTAACCTAGCAATGTATATATTTTTAAGTGTTCACAGTAGTAGAGCCAAGGAGTCCGCTCATGAGGTATAAGTATTCTCTAAGTAGAATGAAAAAATCCCCTCCAGTGTTCCTGTCTCAGAGCTAGAGCTTGTGTGTTCCTATAAATCAGTCATTAGCATATAAAGAGTTGTTGGGGGAGATGTTTCTGGAGGATGAAGCAAATGCCCTCAGCCTGCCATCCTCTCCTTCCTGTGATACTTTTCTCACCAGTTACCAACTCCTGATTGAGAATGAACTTTATCAAAGGAACATGGTCCTGTGCACAGGAGACCACTGTTGACATTGGAAACGGGGCTGCTTGGCCATTGTCTATGACTCTAAGCACTAATACCACATTTTGTATGAAGTTCAAAAATGCTAATTTTTTTCAATTATAGTATCATTATATTATAACTTAGTGATGTGTTATAGAACTCTAGGGTTCTGTAGACTCCCTGAGGAGAAACCCTTTTTTTTTTTTTTTTTGCTTTGGTTTTTTGAGACAGCGTCTTGGTCTGTCATCCAGGCTTGAGTGCAGTGGCATTCATAGCTTACTGCAGCCTTGAACTCCTGTGCTGAAGGGATCCTACCTCAGCTTCCTGAGTAGCTGTAATTACAGATGTGCATTACTATGCCTGGCTAATGAGAAACCCTATTTTATAGACTAAGAGTATCATGGAGTTGTAGTTAAGTAGGACAAATAAACCATACATGCACCTATATCAATCTTTGTTCTCTCCTGAAATTACACTAAAATTACAATAAAGGGATAAAACAGCTTAAAGCTACAAGGTTGAAGAACAGGATATGATAGCATTATAATATTTTGGAATGTTCAACACAGATGAACGGGTGGTTAATGACAGTAAGTCTGACTCATGCCAAAGAAGCTAGGGAAGTTTAAGAAATTGCAGGTGTTAGTATTCTGAAAACGGTGAGACTAAAAACAGAATTGGCTAAAATCTGTTAACCAATCTATCCCCTAGATTATTCTAGCATTTTTTATCTTTTTTTTCATTTTTCTTTTTTTGAGACAGGCTCTTGCTCTATCACCCAGGCCGGAGTGCAGTGTGTAATCATGGCTCAGTGCAGCCCCAACCTCCTAGGTTCAACAATCCTCCTGCCTCAGCCTCTCCTCTAGAGTAGCTGGGACTACAGGTGTGTGCCGCCACACCCGGCTAATTAAAAAAAAAATGTAGCAATTAAGTCTCACTGTGTTTCCCAGACTGGTCTTGAACTCCTGGGCTCAAGTGATCCTCCTGCCTCCTAAAGTGCTAGCATTCAGGCGTGAGCCACCACACCCAGCCCTAGGGTTTTTTTTCATATGCCAGCTTTTCAGTGCTTCTTGATAGAGCACATGAGCTGATATAAACTTTCTTTTTTTTTTTTGAGATAGAGTCTCACTCTGCCACCCAGGTCGGAGTACAGTACCACGATCTCAGCTCTTTGCAACCTCCGTCTCCCGGGTTCAAGCGATACTCCTGCCTCAGCCTCCTAAGTAGGTGGGACTATAAACATGTGCCACCATGCCTGGATAATTTTTATATTTTTAGTAGAGATGGGGTTTCGACACATTGTCCAGGTTGGTCTTGAACTCCTAACCTCAGGTGATCCACCTGCCTCAGCCTCCCAAAGTGCTGGGATTACAGGAATCAGCCACCACACCCAGCGTGATATAAACATCTTGATTATGTAAAAGATTTGTTAAGGCTGGGTGTGGTGGTTCATGCCTGTAATCCCAGCACTTTGGGCAGCTCAGATGGGTGGATCTCTTGAGATCAGGAATTCAAGACCAGCCTGGCCAGCGTGGTGAACTCTCTCTCTACAAAAAATTCAAAAAATTAGCCGAGTGTGGTGGTGTGTACATGTGGTCCCAGCTACTCAGGAGGCTGAGGTGGGAGGATTGCTTGAGCCAGGGAGGTGAAGGTTGCAGTCAACTGAGATTGTGTCATTGTACTCCAGCTTGGGCAACAGAGCAAGACTCTGAAAAAAAAAAGATTAATGGAGTAAAGTAGCTTGATAACCATTTGAAGGTTCAAGTCTGTGTGTGAATTGAGGGGAATTATGAGAATCTTTCTTGCCTAAATAACCAAAATAAACTAAAAAATTAAGGACAATGAATGTACAAGATTCAAACCAGCCTTGAGAATTAAGACCAACCAAATTGGGGCATTAGATTTGTGCTTTGAAGCACCCCTTCTGCTCCAAATTCATAAAAAACTATAGAGAAGGCCAGGCGCGGTAGCTCATGCCTGTAATCCCAGCACTTTGGGAGGCCAAGACAGGCGGACCATGAGGTCACAAGATCGAGATCATCTTGGCCAACATGGTGAAACCCCTTCTCAACTAAAAAAAATACAAAAATTAGCTGGGTGTAGTGGTACACACCTGCAGTCCCAGCTACTCGGGAGGCTAAGGCAGGAGAATCCCTTGAACCAGGGAGCTGGAGGTTGCAGTGAGCTGAGATTGTGCCACTGCACTCCAGTCTGGTGACAGAATGAGACTCCATCTCAAAAAAAAAAAAAAAAAAACTATACAAAAAATATATAAAAACTAAAAAAACATTCTCACATTAAAAAAATAAATAGGTGACAATGAAGATTAGCCTCCCTGTGGACCTGCTGTGGAGCAAAAGTGCAAGACAGTGAGCAGGACCAAAGATGTGGTCCTGCTGGCCTCCACCAGACATAGGCCACAAGGCCAAGAGTTGGTTTCCTGTGGAACTGCAGGACTAAAGGTGTGTTCCACCCAAATTAACCCAAGACTAGGCTTTACCACTTGATGCTGGGGTTCCTTCTGGTAAGAATGAATATTAGGCGAGGTGCAGTGGCTCACGCCTGTAATCCCAGCACTTTGGGAGGCTGAGGTGGGTAGATAACGAGGTCAGGAGTTTGAGACTAACCTGGCCTAGATAGTGAAACGCTTTCTCTACTAAAAATACAAAAATTAGCTGGACATGGTATTGAGCTCCTGTAGTCCCAGCTACTTGGGAGGCTGAGGCAGAAGAATTGCTTGAACCCGGGAAACAGAGGTTGCAATGAGCCAAGATCGAGCCACTGCACTCCAGCCTGGGTGACAGATTGAGACTCTGTCTCAAAAAAAAAAATCAAATTAAAAAAAGAACTATGTGAACCATAATGGATTAACTTTACTTATTAAGACAGAGGTACAAATTGGGCAAAAAATAAAATCCAGTTCTATGCTGCTTAGAAGAGACATACAAGCATAATACCATCAGAAATGTTGACATGAAGGGAAAGGTGAAAAGAAAGCTTTTCTGGCAACATTAATATCAGGCAAAATAAAATTTAAGGTTAAACTGTTAGGATAAAGATGGACATAATAAAAGCAGTGATATATTGAGAAGCTTAAACATTCATAAGTAGATGTACATTTAACAATGTAAACTGAAAAATATAAAGTCAAAATTTATAAAATTGTGAAGATGAATTTGGCAAATCTAAAAATGGGAGAGTTGTAGACATATATCTATTAGACATTAGTAGATCAAACAGTCAAAATGAGATTAGGGAAGATTTGGGCAACACTGTTAACAAGGTTTATTTATTAAGTACAGTTGAACCTTGAACAACATGGAGACTGGGGGCACTGACCCCCTGCACAGTTGAAAAACGAGTATAACTTTTGATTCTTCCAAAACTTAACTACTAGAAGCGTTTTGTTGACTAGAAGCTTTACTGATAACATAAATAGCCAGTTAACACATTTATATGTCACATGTATTATATACTGTAGTATTACAATAAAATAAGCTAGAGAAAAAATGTTATTAAGAAAATCACAAGGAAATGAAAATATATTTACAATTTATTAAGTGGAAGTGGCTCATTATAAAGGTCTTCATCCTTCATGTTTTTTTGTTTTGTTTTGATTTTTTGTGAGACAGAGTTGTGCTCTGTCACCCAGACTAGAGTGCAGTGGCGCAATCTCAGCTCACTGCAACCTCTGCCTCCTGGGTTCAAGTGATTCTCCTGCCTCAGTCTCGCAAGTAGTTGGGATTACAGGTGCGCACCACCATGCCCAGCTAATTTTTTGTATTGTTAGTAGAAATGGGGTTTTGCCATATTGGCCAGGCTGGTCTCAAACTCCTGGCCTCAAGTGATCTGCCCACCTAGGCTTCCCAAAGTGCTGGGACTATAGGTGTGAGCCACTGCTCATCTCTATATTGAGTAGGCTGAGGGAGGAGGAAGAAGGTCAGTCCTGCTGTCTCAGGTGGCAGAGGTGGAAGAAAATTCAGTTGTGAGTGGACCTATTCAGTTCAGACCTGTGTTCAAGGGTGAAGTATATACAGTATGCCATTGCTATGTAAGATGTTTGCATTAGGGGAAAGTGGATGAAGGATATACAGGAATTCTTTGTAGTTTGTTGGTAACTTTTCTGTAAATATAAAATTATTCCAAAAGAAAACAATTATTTTTAAATGATAATATACATATGTAAAACAGAAAATAAAGTTTAAAGGATAAATTAAGATGAGTGAGGGCTGGGCAAGGTGGCTCATGCGTGTCATCCCAGCACTTTGGAAGGCCGAGGCAGGCGGATCATTAGGTCAGGAGTTCGAGACCAGCCTGACATGATAAAACTCCATCTTTACTAAATACAAAAAATTAGCTGGGCATGGTGGCACCTGCCTATAATCCCAGCTACTTGGGAGGCTGAGGCAGGAGAATCGCTTGAACCCGGGAGGCAGAGGTTGCAGTGAGCCAAAATCGTGCCATTGCACTGTAGCCTGGGCAATAAGAGTGAAACCCCGTCTCAAAACAAACAGAAAAATGAATGGGAGACACATGCTTTGTGATAAATAAGTTCTGTAAAGGACATGCTTCAGTGTTCCCTACTTAATGTTGCAAGATTGCCTTCATGGATACTTTTTGTGTTTATCTGTTGCCTAAATTATTTCCCATTCATATTCTTGCTATTACTCATTAATGTTGAAATTCAGTGCTTGTAATATCTTTGAATTCTAATATATAGACAGATATGTCTACATATATACATTCATTTAAATTTTTAAAATAATTTACTTTTGGTTGGAGTCATTTTAATTCTGGAGTAAAAAAGATGTGGTCTTTTTCCTAGAACGTCCCATACCCTTTGATCATATGATGTATGAACATCTTCAGAAATGGGGGCCACGGAGGGAAGAAGTGAAATTTTTCCTTCGACACGAGGACTCCCCAGCTGAGAGCAGTGAACAAGGTAGATAAATGCTTTCTTCCTCATTTGTTAATTTTTGCTGGAAAAGTTAATTTAAGAAAAATAGGAATAAATATTATTCACACCCCTGCCCCCACCTCTGCACTTGGAAGTGGCTAGAGGGAAAGTTGGTATCTCATGTTTCTTTGGCTTCTGTTAGTGTTGTTTACCATTATGTCACTTTTTTTTTTTTTTGAGATGGAGTTTCACTCTGTCACCTAGGCTGGAGTGCAGTGGTGCAATCTTGGCTCACTGCACCCTCTACCTCCTGGGTTCAAGGGATTCTCCTGCCCTAGCCTCTCAAGTAGCTGGAATTACAGATGCCTGCCACCATGCCCATCTAATTTTTGTATTTTTAATAGAGATGGGGTTTCACCATGTTGGCCAGGCTGGCCTTGAACTCCTGGCCTCAAGTGATCTGCCTGCCTTGGCCTCCCACAGTGCTGGGATTATAGGTGTGAGCTACTGTGCCCAGCCAATTACATCACACTTGTTAGGCACCAACCCTTCCTTCCTTCTCAGGACTCTTAAGTTAATTAAACAGTGTACTTAGGCTAGGCGCAGTGGCTCATGCCTGTAATCCCAGCACTTTGAGGGGCTGAGACAGCCAGATCATGAGGTCAGAAGATTGAGACCATCCTGGCCATGGTGAAACCCCATCTCTACTAAAATACAAAAAATTAGCCGGGCATGGTGGTGCACACCTGCAGTCCCACCTACTCAGGAGGCTGAGGCAGGGGAATCACTTGAATCTGGGAGACGGAGGTTGCAGTGGGTTGAGATTGTGCCACTACACTCCAGCCTGGTGAAAGAGCAAGACTGTGTCTCAAAAAAAAAAAAAAGTAAACAGTGTACTTAGACATATAAAGGGACTTGGTGTTTAAAGGGATTGTTTTTGGTAAATACCAGATAGGTCAAACATCTAGATTTTAAAAATATATAAAACCATGAAAGGATTAGAAAAAAGCTCTGGGAGATCTTATTTTTTAAAGTGAACAAGGCCTTTGGAAGTGTAACACTAAACCATACAAGACTGATAAGTGAATTATTTAAAACAATGGCTGGGCACAGTGGCTCAGGACTGTAATTTCAGCACTTTGAAAGGCTGAGGCAAGTATATTACTTGAGCCCAGTAGTTCGATACCATCCTGGGAAGCACAGCAAAACCCCATCTCTACAGAAAATACAAATATTAGCCGGTTGTAGTCGTGTATGCCTGTAGTCCCAGCTACCTGGGAGGCTGAGGTGGGAGGACAGTTGAGCCAGGAGGTGAAGGCTGCAGTGAGCCATGATCATGCCACTGTACTCCATCCAGCCAGGGCAGAGATAGGCAGAGAGACCCTGTCTCAAAAATAAAAACAGGTTGGGCATGGTGACTCACACCTGTAATCTCCGTATCCACCTAGCCGGGCAGATCACTTGAGGTCAGGCATTGGTGACCAGCCTGGCCAACATGGTGAAACCCTATCTCTACTAAAAATTAGCCAATATAGTGATGCTCACCTATAATCCCAGCTACTCGGGAGGCTGAGGCAGAAGAATCGCTTGAACCTGGGAGGCAGAGGTTGCAGTGAGCCGAGATCACACCACTGCACTCCAGCCTGGGCAACAAAAATAAAACAAAACCAAAAATAACTGCATGGCAATAACCATCTAAAAAAAGTCAAAAGATATATTATAAACTGGGAAATAGCATTTGTAGCTCACATTGCAGAAGGCTAATTCCCTTTACATGTAAAGAGTTCCTAAAATTTGTAAGAAAAAAACTTAGTAGAATAATAGGAAAAATATACACACACAGTTCACAGAAAAGAAAATATACATGGCCCTAAGATATATGAAAAGATATTCACCTAATTTCCAATAAAAGACATGCAGAGAAAACTATCTTGAAATACTATATTTTACCTGTCACATTGGCAAAGATTAGAACAGTTAATAGCACAGTGTTGACAAGGATGCTGAGAAACAGGCAGCCTTCTGCATTGCTGTGGGAGGCAGTTGGCATCTTCTAGAGAGGGAAATTTGGCAGTAGCTGTTAAACTTACAAAACATAAAACCTTTTACCTGGCAGTTTTGTTTGAGAATTTATCCTAAAGCTGTGCCCTGACACACAAAATGATATATGCACAGGGCTTTTCACTGAGCATTGCTGGTAGAAACGACCTAAATGCGTACCAGGAGAGTTGAGCTAAATAAATTAGGGTCCATCCACACAGCAGAATGCTCTGCAGCCATAAATCATGAAGAACCTCTGTGCCCTTACCCAGACCATCTCCTGAACACGTTAAATGAATTAAGCATGGTGCAAAAGAATGTGCACACTGAGCTACCTTTTGTGGAAAGATAACCAAAGAGCCATGTGCATATGTGTGTGTATATGTATAAAGCAGTTTTTAAAGGTATCTAAGAAACTGGGGATGTTGCTGGCCTGTGGGGAAGGGAAAAGTGGCTGTAGAACAGAGGAGAAGGAGGGTTGTTAATTGGATGACTTTTTGTTCCTTTTGATTTTTGAACCATGGGAATATACTATGTATTTTTGAATTGAAATTTAAAGAAAATAAGGAAATTTTTTTCTGAACACATATGCACTGTACAATTAAAAGACCTTTAACTTGTTATTTAACAGTGATTATGGATTACTTCTGATATTTTAAAAAATGAAATAAAAGGACAGTCCTATGTAAAAATAATATTTCTGTATTGCAAGTTATCTTCCTTTATTTGTATTTTATAGTAAAGGAAAATTTGCCCTTGGATGAGCTAATGTCTATTTTAAAATCATCCTTCTGTACCTCTAAATATTGTTATAAGGCTGTCTTTTAGAATACACCATCACATCTGGAGCCAGGACACCAAGGCTCCAGACTCAACTCTTCATCTACTTTCACTTTAGGCAAGGGTCCTTCCTCTCTGAGAACATCCCCCTGAAGTGGAGGATTAGACTGACTGACAGTTAAACTGCTGCTTCAGTGCTAAGGATTTATTTTAGCTTTCTACCTGAGCTCTCCATATACCTATATCCTCCCTCACCTAGCTGTACTTAAATAAAAAGTCTTCCCTTTTACTTATTAATGTGTACGTAATTCTCAATGTCCTGGGGAGAGGGGTTATTTTTTTCTTACTTTATCAAGTTTGGAAATGGGCTGGGTACTATGGCTCACTCCTATAATCCCAGCACTTTGGGAGGCTGAGGCTAGAGGATTTCATGAGCCCAGGAGCTGCACATTCACTCTTCCTTTCATGCCCCTACTCCGAATCCCATCTTCCCCACCTGTAACGCTCTACCCTCTGCCCTGCCCCTTTACCTCTGCCTAAAAGGGTGGCATAGAGAGTAGCTCAGTGGGTGCTGTCTCATGTTTTGTTTTGCTTTTGCTCACTAAACTTCTCCCTTCAGCTTATTAATATTCTTTTTTTTTTTTTTTTTTTTTTTTTTTTTTTTTTATTAATTTGAATAATATTTAGAATGGGATTGGTGGTTATGGAAAAAAAAAAAAATAAAAAAAAAAAAACCAACCCAGACAAGCGAGACAGACCAAAA
>CAUYLG010028138.1:0-25282 GCA_963573385.1 Cacajao melanocephalus
AACAGATGCTGGAGAGGATGTGGAGAAATAGGAACACTTTTACACTGTTGGTGGGAGTGTAAACTAGTTCAACCATTGTGGAAGACAGTGTGGCGATTCCTCAAGGACCTAGAAATAGAAATTCCATTTGACCCAGCAATCGCATTACTGGGTATATATCCAAAGGATTATAAATCATTCTGCTATAAGGACACATGCACACGAATGTTCATTGCAGCACTGTTTACAATAGCAAAGACCTGGAACCAACCCAAATGCCCACTGATGATAGACTGGACAGGGAAAATGTGGCACATATACACCATAGAATACTATGCAGCCATAAGAAACGATGAGTTCGTGTCCTTTGTAGGGACATGGATGAACCTGGAAACCATCATTCTCAGCAAACTGATGCAAGAACAGAAAAACACCACATGTTCTCACTCAGGTGGCTGTTGAACAATGAGAACACATGGACACAGGGAGGGGAGCATCACACACTGGGGTTTGTCAGGGTGGAAATAGGGGAGGGACAGCGGCGGGTGGGGAGTTGGGGAGAGATAGCATGGGGAGAAATGCCAGATATAGGTAATGGGGAGGAAGGCAGCAAATCACACGTACCTATGCAACAATCTTGCATGTTCTTCACATGTACTCCAAAACCTAAAATGCAATAAAATAAAAAAAAATTTTTTTAATGATAATTTATTATTTCTGACAATTCCACCATGAATTCTGTTCCAATGATTGTCATGGCATATGTTGATTGGCTTATTCTTCTAGTCCACGTGGTTTAGACTGGAGTAGGTGATGGGCTGGTAGGTCAGCTGGGCTCAGCTGAAGTTAGCAGTCTATTTTCTTTTTTAAAATAGCTGTCTTTCTTTCCTTCTTTTTCTTTCACTTCCTTCCTTCTCCCTTTCTTTCTTCATTTTCTTTCTCTTTCTCTTTCCTTCTTTCTCCTTCCTTCCTTCCTTTTGCTCACTTTTCTTCTTTCACAGGATCTCACTCTGTCACCCAGGCTGGAGTGCAATGGTGTGATTATAGCCAACTGCAGCCTTGAACTCCTGGGTTCAAATAATCCTCCTGCCTCAGCCTCCCAAATAGCTGGGACCACAGGCATGTGCCACCATGCTCAGTTAATTTAAAAAAAATTTGTTTTTGGAAATGGAGTCTCACTCTGTCACCCAGACTGGACTGCAGTGCTACAATCTCGGCTTACTGCAACCTCCGCCTCCCAGATTCAAGTGATTCTCCTGCTTCAGCCTTCTGAGTAGCTGGGACTACAGGTGGCCACTACCACACCCAGATAATATTTTTGTACTATTAGTAGAGATGGGGTTTCACCATGTTGGTCAGGCTGGTCTCAAACTCCTGACCTCAAATGATCTGCCTGCCTTGGCCTTCCAAAGTGTTTGGATTACAGGTGTGAGCCACAGCACCCAGCCTAAAAACAAAAAAAAATTGTACAGAAGGGGTGTCTCACTATATTGCTCAGGTCCTGGCCTCAAGTAATCCTCCCACCTCAGCCTCCAAAGGTGTTGGGACTACAGGTGTGAGTCACTACACATGGCCAAAATACAGGTGTGCTTTTTTTTTTTTTTTTTTTAAAACCACAATTGGAGTAAATGATATGCACTGTTTTACACTGGCTTTTCCATTTAATAATATGGCCTGACCAATTATTCCCTGCTACTTCCTTTCTCTTTCCCTGCTGCATAGTATCCCAGAGTTGTATCATACTTTATTTAACCAGTCCCTTGGTCTTATAGTGAATATCTTTATAGAAGTCACTGAGCATGTGCACATGAGCCGGAGTAGATTAGGAGGACAAAGTCTTAAAAATGGAATTGCAGAGTCAAGGGTAAGTGCTTACTACATTATGATAAATATTGCCAAATGGTTCCTCCTAGATCTGAGCCTCAGTTTTCTCATCTGCAAAGTAGGTTTTAATAAAAGTACCTACTTCAAAGGGATGTTGCAAGGTTTCCGCTCAATAATCCATGCCAGTAAAGTAAGGCAAAAAGATTCCACCCGCACAAATGCCAAAAAGAAGACTGCATCCTAAGTCAAGTCTCCCTTAGGGGAGCTAATTGTTAGAAAAACCTTAGGCTAATTGACCAGTCTGGGAGTTTACTATGGAAACCAAGAGTCATTGGGTCATCCGCATCAACACTGAAGTCACCTGGGATGATAGAACCACTGTCAAGGAGGAACTAAATTCTTCCTGGAATGTGGATGAGTGAGAATAAGGAGGGAAGGTGATACAGGCCAGTGGAACCAGTCTCTAAGGAGGAGGTGTTTTTACACAAAGGTGGAGACATTTGGGTTAAAAAGAGCACTGGCCTTTCCTCTAGGATGAAGAATGAAAATGAACTCCCCACACTCAAGGTGCTACAGCAGAAGAGGGTTGCAGTTAAGGCCAAGAGATGAAAGAGTTTGAGGCTACAGGAAGACTGGCTTAGCAAACAATGCAGTTCCACAGATGCAACTCATTGGTTCCACAGAGAGTTCTGAGAGCCAGTCCTGACCTAGGTTTGGGAGGGGTGGGAACACAAGGAAGGTGGAGAGAGAGTGGAAGGACAGCAGCAGCGCAGTGCTGGCAAATGAGAGGAGGTCTTCATGGCTGGAAAGGCGCTCGTGTCAGGAGGGGTGATTTATTTTTCTTATTGTTCTTTTCAAGTTTTTTGGGTAGTGCTGAAGAGCATGTGAAATCTATTAAGAGAAGCCAGCAAGACAGCTGTAGCCATAGCTGCAAATAAATCTCCCCAGTTTACGGTGAGTTTTTGCCGAAACTTTCAATTTTCCGCTAACTTCCTGACAATCATTATGAAAACAAACAGTAAAGAGTCAAATTTAAAAATAGGAAGAAATAGATAAAACTATTAAGATGAAAAGCTATGTTTCTAAGGGGAAAAAGTAAAAAAAAAATAAGAGGAAGGAAAGAATCATGGTTCAAACACATGAAACAAATTCAAAGCAGAAAAACCAGAAGCTTAATCATTCATCTGGAGAAATTAATAGCACAGTTTAAGTGTAAAATTATTTTTAAAGGAATTTGAAATCATGTAAAATATGAAAATGAACACCAACAAAAAGTACTAAAATGACCTTTAAGAATGACTAAATAAATCCCAAAGCCAGTATATGATGTTCAGGTAATAAAAGGTAGTAAAAGGCTAAGAGCAGAAATTATGAAATAAATAAAAATAAAGAAGCTAAATATAAAGTTCTTTAAATGGCTTATTAAAACTAAGCTAAATAAAATGTAAAGAATTTTTTTAAAAGACAGAAACAAGTAAAACTAGAAGATCAAAACTATTGAAGATAAAATAGTGACTGCTAAAGTACAGCAGGGTGAAAAAAGAAAAAGATTAAAGAAAGAAAAACAACCCCACAAAAAGATTAAAAATCAAACAAAATGCTAGAAGAATAAAACATTGTTAAAATTCCATACAAAATAAAATATTTAAGAAGAAAACATTAAAAACAAAAAGAAATATGAAAAGATTGGAAAGATAAAATTAGAAAATAGAAAAACTTGAAAGGTGAATAAAAAAATAATAAAATTCAAAATAATTCAAAGCAGCATGAGTCGGAATAAAAAACATAGTAAGACAACACAAAGATTCAAAGGCAAAAATACTTCAGATTAAATAAGGTACAAAATACACATGAAAAATAGTTAAGGGTGAAGGTTTAAGAAGGAATTAAGGGTTGAAGCAGCCACGATAGGGGAACTGAAAGGAGGTCCTGGATGGGGGCAGAGAAAGGCAGCAGGACCCCAGCCCCCAACCCCCAGTAGCTCCTCCAGGAAAGGAACCACACTACAATAATAAGCAGCTGGCAGCCCAAATCTGTCAAAGCAACAGGGCTGGCGGGAGGCCCCTTACCCCTCGAATGTGCCCAGCCGCAGCTGCAGCAGTCAATAATCTCTATGGATGACAGGCACCTTTTCACTCTAAGAGTCACTTACAGTACAGGACCTGTAAAAGCATGCACAAGCTTGAAGACACACTAATTCCTCCTTCGTAGCTTCATGCTCTTAGGTAAGTTTTCTAACTTCTCAAAGCCTCAAGTTTCTCATCAGAAAAACAGGAATAATTACACCTATCTTATAAGGCTATTTTGAAGACTCCACAAGATAAAGCTTACAAATTATGCTACAAACCATGAATGAATGACAGCCTTTATTATTTATAACTTGCTAGAAGAAAAAAAGTTCTTTTTTATTACAGCTATACAGAAAAAAAAGACAAAATGTTTTTAAGGCGTTAAGATTTTCTTGAGGGAGAACCAGAAAAGGTTCAACTGGGCCATCTTCTTTTTTGTTTTTGTTTTTGTTTGTTTGTTTGTTTGTTGCTTAAAACAACACAGATTTATTATTTTACATTTCTGGAGCTCAGAAGTTTTAAAATCAAGGTGTCAGCAGAGCTGTGTTCCAGCTGGAGAATTGAGGGGGGAATCTGTTTCCTTGGTCTCTTCCAGCTTTATTCCTTGTCTCTTACAGCTTCATTCTACCTGCATTCCTTGGTTTGTGACCTCTTGCCCCCATCTTTAAAGTCAGCAGCATCTTCAACCCTCCCCCTCCCTTTCTCTCTCTTCCATGACTCCCATTTCCATTATCACATCTCCTTCTGATAGACTTTTGCGATTTTATCAGGCCCATTTGGATAATCTTCCCATTTCAAAATCCTTAACTTATTTGCATCTGCCAAATCCCTTTTGCATGTAAGGCAACAAATTCACAGGTTCCAAGGATTAGGATATAGACATCTTTAGGGTATCATTATTTGTCTACCACATCCCTTGAAAGGATTAGCCTAGTATCCAGCAAAAAGAGCATAGGTTTTAGCCCTGACTCTTAGTAGCGGCAAATTATTCAGATCTGCCTCCAAAGACCATGTAGACATTAGACCTCTGCAGTTAAGATTATTGCCCCAGATCCTTGATCCTTATGCAAAAGGGGCCCAGCACTGAGTCTAGTGGCAAACAGACTCTTCCTCCAAAAGTGCCAGGGGGAGGAGGACTCCTGTGGTTTGTGGTGAAAGCCAAGGGGACAACCTACCCTAGACATGTTACCATCCTAGCTCAATAGGAAGTCACAAGGAAGGTAAAACAGGAAGGAAAACTGGTCAGAAGGAGAAAGAGAACTCAACCAGCTTTCTGCACTTTCTGAGCTCCACTTGAATAGACTCCGTGTGCATGTGTATATATGGTGAAATCATATAACATAAAATTCACCGTCTCAATTACAGTTCAGTGCTGTTAGTACATTCACAATACTGTGCAACTACCACCAGTCTCTAGTTCCAGAACATTTTCACCACAATTTCCTATAAAATCCCTGTACCCACTAAGCTGTCACTTTCCATTCCCCACTCCTTCCAACCCCTAGCAACCATTAATCTTCCTTCTGTCTCTTTGGAATGTCATATTCTAAATATTTCATATAAATGGAATCACATAACATGTGGCTTTGTATCTGATTTCTTTCACTTAGCATAATATTTTCAAGGTCCATCCATGTAGTAGCATGTATCAGTATTTTATTACTTCTTATGGCCTAAGGATATTCCATTGTATGGATATAGTGAATTTTCTTTATCCATTTATTAGTTGATGAACATTTGGGTTGTTTCCACCTTTTGCTTATTGTGAATAGTGCTGCTTATAAACATTTGTGTATGGTTTTTCATTTGATTACTGGTTTTCATTTCTTTTGAGAATATAACTAGAAGTAGAATTGCTGGGCCATATGGTAAACCTATGTTTAATAGGCCATTTTAAAAAAATACTACATAAATAAAGCAATTTTAAAAACCATTATCATATTCTATTAGTAAGAAGGAGCTCTCAAGCCATCATGAGAAAAGGAAAAGAAAGACAAAAACAAAACAAAACAAAACATGCATTAGAATACAGATTCCGTTGCTGTAAAAGAAACCAAAGTAACAGTGGCCTAGACAAAATAACAGTTTATCTTTTAATTAGGCAACAGTCATGAGGTGAGGGCTACCTCCTTCTGTCTTCAACATGCAGCTCCCAAAATGGCTCCTCCAGTCTCTACCACACCTAGGGTGACAAACCCATCAGTTTGCCTGAGACTTTACCAGATTTCTCACAGAAAGTCCTGCATCAGGAACCTGTATAAACTGAGGCACTCCAGCCTATATCACTCCAGCTAACAGGAGAGGGAGAAAAGAAAGTGAAGTAAAGGTCATATCTTCCCTTTAAAGTGAAGACCTAGAGGTATATTTATTCTGTTCTTATCTCATTAGCCAACGGTCCCATGAGCACATCTATTTATAAGGAAGGCTTAGAAATATAATCTGGAGCTGGACAACTATGGGCCCAGCTAAAAACAGAGGATTCATGACTAAAGAAGGAGGAGCATAGCTAGGCAGAGACAACTAGCTATCTCTGCCAACACACATGATAAAGAAAGGTACCAGGACATGATGCATGTAGGGAGAGGCGTGCAAGGAAAAAATGCAGTATGTCACATGTGGTATGTCATTACTTGGTTTATAAGTTTGGTTGCTAAGTGGTTATTTCTTCTTTGGATACTTATGATTCACCAATTGGTAGTAGTGCCATATTAAACAGGTGTCCCTTCCTTCCTCTCTTCCTCCTTTCCTCCCTTCCTTCTTTCCTTTTTCTTTCAGTCTTCCTTTTTAATAAAGAACATGACTTTATCAGTCAGGATCCTGGCAATAGTAGCATGGGTAAGAGAGATAACTGAGGAGAGTGGAATGAAGATATTATATACAGGGGAAGGGAAACCACAGGGATGGTACAGTACTCCAGGGCTAGCAACCAGGTAGAACCATTACCATCCCTGTCTGAAAGGAGCCTGGAAGGAGCAGTTGTGGCTGTCTAGAGGGCCACCCAAAAGATACTGTGGCCTCCACTAGAGGAATAAATTTAACCCAAGGGCCAGCAGGGAAAGAAAGAGCCTGGGGAATAAACACTCACCCCTCTCTCCTGCCTTCCAATCTCCTGCCTGACAGGAGGATCAGCCTCTTGGGGCACAGAGAAACGGGAAGGGCCAGTCTGTAGTGGCAGGTACAAAACGGTCAGCAAATGAACTTTTCATTAAAACAGTCCAACTGTATAGTTAATAAGTATGACTTAAATGAATTAATAAACATTACATAGTTAACTTACCTTTTAAATTTGCCTTAGTATTGTTGATTACAGCTTCATTGAATCCAGGCCGGGAGCGGGGGCTCATGCCTGTAATCCCAGCATGTTGGGAGGCCAAGGTGGGAGTTCGAGACCAGCCTGGTCAACATGGTGAAACCCTATCTCTTCTAAAAATACCACCACCACCACCAACAACAACAACAAAAAAATTAGCCAGGCATGGTGGTGTATGCCTGTAATCCTAGGTATTTGGGAGCCTGAGGTGGAAAGATTGCTTGACCCTCAGAGGCAGAGGTTGCAGTGAGCTGAGACCGCACCACTGCACATTCCAGCCTGGGCAACAGAGTAAGACTCCATCTCAAATAAATAAATAAAAACAAAAAAAACTTCATTGAATCCTAGTCTTATGTAGATTTGCAATTCCCACTGGAACTCACCTTGAATCTGATTTTGAAGCCTGCTCTAGGACTCCTGCTTAGCCACCAGATTCATTTTGTAGGTTTCTGTATCTGTTTTCAGTAGGGTATTTTACCATATTATGAAATGCATTTTGTTTATCCCTGCAATTATCCCTTTGACGTAGCTTATTTGCTAGAAATGCACTCCCCCTTCTAATAAAAACAAATACACAAAACAAAACAAGCCATCTTTTTCAGCATGCATTTATCTGGGGCTTCCAGGGAGATGTTTTAAATAGGTTTCATGCTACCAGTAGGTTATTAATCTTAAAAATTCTACCTTTCATTATAAAGAAGGCATATAAATCAGTAAGACCAGTGCTAACTCCCTAACTAATCATTGGACAAAGGATATAAATACATTTTTTTAAAGAAATAAGAAATATTCAGCTTTACTTGTAATCTAAGAAAATCAGTTTTAAAACCTATGAGGTACAATTATGTTTGCTAGAAAATTCAAGGAGAATAAAAGGATTTAGTATTTCAACATACCATGCAGCAGACAAGAGCTGAAAACACATGCTTGTTGAAAGTTGTACTAAGAGGATACAGAACTTGGATAAATTATTTTTGTGATGAGTAAAAGTTACCATAATTGGCACCATCAAGCTCAAATACCCATGGAAATAGACTGTGGTGAGCCACAGAAGTAAGCACAGCCACTTTGGGAATGTCCCATGAAGAGAATCTGTGAGTAAGGCCACTGTGTGAAAATAGGGGGATATGTTGGCATGGGTTGCATTCTGACTCTCCTGCTTCTCACACCTCACATCCAATCCATTGGCAAACCCTTTAAAATACATCTATAATCTGATCACCTCTCACCACCTCTAGTGCTACCAATATCTCCCACCTGGACCAATAGCCTCCTAACTGAACCCCCAACTTCTGCTCTTGTCCCAAAGAGGATTATTTTCAAACACATCAGATCATTATCTGAAAACCTTCCAGTGGCTTCCCATTTTGCTGAAACAAGAAACTAGAGGGCTTGCAGTGTCTGTAAGGACCAACGCTGGCCTTCTGTGGCCCGTTGACCTCATTCCCCTTCATTCACTCTCCTGTAGTCACTCTGGTCTCCATGGGGCATGCCAGGCACACTCCTGCCTTAGAGCTCAGGCTGGCCTCTGTGTCAGGAATGCTCTTTCCACAGTTATCCACATGGCTTGTTCTCTCACATCCTCAGGTCTCTGCTGAGAGGTCACCTTCTCACTTAGGAACATCTTCTTAGCTTTATTTTCCTTCACAGTACTTTTTATCTTCTGATAGTCTGTGCAATAGACTACTTTACTTTTTGTCGTCTCCCTACTATCATGTATGTTCCAGGAGGGCAAGAATTTTTTCTGTTTTATTAATTATGGCCTAGACACAGGCCAAGCATATAGTAGGTGTTCAGTAAGTCTATTTCTATTTCATTGCTATATCTGAGAAATAAAAAATTAAGCTGTAAGTTTCCTTGGACTGGACTCGTATCTGAACTAACACAGCTTTCTTACCAGTCTCCTATCTCATAGTGTCACCATCTACCCCACGGCTCAAGCCAGAAAGCTGGGAATCATCCTGGATTCCTCCTATACTTTCAGCCCCTCTCTAAGCATCACCAAGGCCTGCTGATTGTTCCTCATTGTTTTCCAGTCCCTCCTATGTCCTTCCACCCCACTGCCACTAGTCTGAATTAAGCCACTATCATCTCCCCTCTAGAATAAGAAAAGTCTCCCGACTCATCTCCTTGCTGCTCTTACCTTTTCCAATTTATAATTCATTATGTACTTCATCAAAGGGATATTTCAGAATGCAGATCTGCACAGAGATGCTTAAACTCCCTCAGTGGTTTCCCTTTACCTTAAGTATATGGTTCAGATTCCTTAATATGACTTAAAAAACCCTTTCCATCTGGGCACCATGTAACTCTTTAGCCTCTTTTCTGTAGGCCTACATGCTCTTCCCATGGTATGAAATGCTCTCTCCAACTCCTCTTTGCCTGGTTTACAGATTTGGTGTCACTTCTTCCAGAAGGCTGGAGTTTCGACAGAACCCTCTACTTCCCCATTATAGCATCCACCACTCACTTTGTCAACTACTCCCATACCCCGCCTCACTTACTTACCCTACTCTGTGAGTCCTGCAAGAATGATAATGAAGGCTTGGTGCTCAGTCCAGTCTCAGGGAGTAAGAGACGGCATTGGAGCTATGTCTCAAAGGTAAGCAGGAATTAGGCTTTGGAGAAGGGATGGGCATTCTGGGTTCTCAGTATAGCATGAGAAAAACCATGAAATCAAGAAACAGCAGCATAGGGGTGAGGAAATAGAGCTATGTTCACATTAATCAAGGTTAATATGAGCAGAGGAGGAGCAAGTGGGGAGAGGCACAGAAGAACTCAAAAGCCATGTCAAGGGTCTTTGGATTGCTCTTTCCAGCCACTGAAGGGTTTTTGCTATGGTCAGATTGCACTTTGAGAAGACCATTCTGGTAGTTTTGAGGATGACACATGGCAGGTCAGGGGAGCAGTGAGGGGATTCCAATTCCCTGGAGCCACATTATGCATGGTGACTGTGTCCTTGAATCTTCCTTATCATTGGTTCTAACAGCCAAGGCAAGCTTTCAGTTTCAGTAATTAAGCCAATAATATGCTTAAGTTTTTATGGAGGTGAGAAAATAGTCGTGATAATTTTTCTGTTGGAGAAATATGTAAGGTAATCTCTGAAATATTTCATTTTTCATGATACTTCCCCTATTTTCCAAGGTTAGATTTTCTACAGCTCTTGTTAAACCAGGAGCTGGAAGGATGAAACTCAAAGAATGGATAAAATCAGTTTTAATTTATTGTGGCTTTGTGATAAAAAATGAGAGGAATGCCTTTCTGACTTTAGGCAAATAAGATAGAGTTCAAAAAGACTCTAGACCAAAAGAATCTATCAGACTTAAAAAAAAATCATTGATGGTTTTCACCATCAATTTTCTTAACATCATCTCATTTTTCTTGACCCCTTGATCTCACCAGTTCAACTGTGAGTTCCTAGATAGTTTAAGAGTTATGACTCTTTGTACTTTATATATATGTTTCATATTTCACAAAGTGAACCATCTCCTTCTTGATATATTCAAATAATTTTTCTTATTCTTAAAAGAAATATGCTGTGATACTTGGCTATTTTTAAATCAATTTTATAAATACTGTGATGGAATATGTAGGCAAAATATACATAACTAAACAACCTTTTTTCTTTCATTAAAATATTTCCATATCTGCCTATCTATCTAATGTATGTCATTTTATCTAATCCTATGTGGTAGATGTGAGTGGAATAATTTTATCTGTGAGAAAACCAAGCCCCAATCAAATCAGATAATATGTCCAATCATCCAGTAAGTGACAAAGCTAGGGCACAAATCAGGGCTTGTGAGTCAAGCTTCATTCTTTCCATTGTGCATTTGCCTCTCCGTGTGTCTATTATTCTACTAGTGCAATTAAGAGTCTACAGCAACACCATGAATAGCACCAAAAGAAAGACCCCTCACCCCCAGGAAAGATTTTAGAGGCTAAAAGGACTCTGTGGGAGATGAACCTAATGACAAAAGTAGAGATCTGAGGGGCAGGACTCAGAAGCACAGCTGATTGTGTGCATAGAGATACAGATGAGAAAACTTTGTAGAGTCTTTGAAACACCTCTCAGATCCTACTATTACAGGCTACACTTAAAGCAGAGCGATTATGTTGGATTTATGTTTATTTCACAGGTCATCATCACTTTGTTGCCTGTTTTACTCTTATTTTAGCTCTGTAAGCCTTTAGATACTTGACTAGAAGACAGCAATATTAAAAATAAAATGAGTTATTTAAAAATTCTTAATTTTCTTTTAGTAGTTTTATGGTATTATTTTTTCTAGTTTAAATCTCTGACCTTCTGGTATAAGGTGTGAGGTAGGGATTCAACTTAATCTGTTTTCAGATGACTACTCAGTTTGTGCTGTGGAACTGTTTGTCCTATTTGTAGCCACCCAGTGTCCTTTGAATCTTATTTCTATACTTGGGGATGCTCTCAAATCATATTCTGCCTCATCAAAGTAAGGCAGATCCAAAGTCAATTCCCAAGCTTCTCTTGTTGCTCTGAAGAAGGTGCATGACCTAAGTTTAATCAACTAGATGTGCATTCATGAGATCTTGATTTGGGAAAGAACATCATCAGAAGGCAGGTACTACCAAACATAATTCCTGAAGACAGTGATGAAGCACAGCAGAAAAAATATGAAGTCAGCAACAGCAACAGCACAACTATGGTGTGAAGTATGGTGCCAGTACAAGAATGGCACAGTCATTCCTTTGAATAGTTGGACAGGCTAATTCAGTTTCCAAATGTTTCATCTCAAAGCCTAACTCTCTGGCCCATCTGGAAAATTTGTAATCTATTAATAATGTTTAACATACTTCTTTTCTGTTAAAACTGTCTCAGATTTTATCCAATAATTGCAAATTAGGACCTACTAATATATGTACTGACACCATTTATTGAATAATTTATCTTTTTCTCCACTGAGATAAATTGCACTTTTGGTGGACTTCTATCAGTTCCTGATATGGCTTCTGGAAAGATAGTATCAGGAACCAGATTTACCTTGCTGTTTGAAACAACAAACAAACAAACAAAAAACTAGACAAAATATATGAAACAATGGGTTTCAGACATGACATCAAGTGGTGAGGACAGTGATCACTAAGAAAGGTGAAGCAAATAAAGTAAGCCCTATTATTGTCCCAGCTTACTTTCTTTTTCTTTTCTTCCTCACTTCCTCAGATCTTCAGTACCATCATGGGGCAACTTACTTTCTTGAGAAAGTTTTCAGGCCACAGTGCAGGATGCAGGAACTCAGGCAAGACCTGGAAGTCTCAATTGAATAGAGTTGGGAGATTGGGAAGTCTAAGGCATCTAGAGTTCCCACACATAGTGGCATAGGGGAAGGGGCTGCACAAAGAGAAATTTCTAGATTCTGTAAAAGATTCACCTTGTCATCAGCTAAATACTGATCAGAGTATGCAAGTAAACTACTCAAAGCTAGAGAATTAACTGTCTCAATGGAATGTGGTCACCAGAGTCACAGAAGCCTAGGAATTGTCCATGGTTATACCAGGCAGAGTGAAAAACATCATAATTCAGGGGGCATTGGGTAGAGTCCTCTGAAGGTAAAAGCAAGCCCTAGACTAATTGCCTCAGTAGCATGGTAAAGTTAGCCCTATTGTAAAAGCTGCTTGTTCCAGTTAACAAAGTTCAAAAAAAAGCCTCAAAAGGATAAAACTGTTTTTAAGTAGCTTAGCTGCATCTCATAACAAAGCTCAGTAGTATTTGAAGGAATACAAGAATATCCAGCACCCAGCAGAGTGAAATTCACAATATCTGGCATTTGATCAAAAATTATGAGACATACTATGCATAAACTGTGGAGGAAAAAAAATCAGTCAATTGAAACAGACCCAGAAATGTTGTTATAGAGGATAGAATTGGTAGACAGGGGTATAAAAACAATTCTTATAAATGTATCTTATATGATCAAGAAGATAGAGGAAAGCATGAGCATGTGAAGGAGGGACAAGGAATATGACCCAAACTGTGCTTCTAGAGATGACAAAAACTAATGTCTGTAATGAAAAATACCAAGGATGGGATTAGCAGAAGATTAGACATTACAGAAGAAAAAAATTAGGAAACTTGAAGGCAGAGCAACAAAAAATAATCCAAAATGAAACATACAGGGTTAAAAGGCTGAAAAACAATTTAACAGAACATCAAAGAGCTGTGAGACAACTTCAAATAGTCTAATTTACATGCAATAGAGTATCAAAAGGAGATGAGAGAGAGGAGAAAACAAAAAATATTAAAGTAAGGACTCCAAATTTTCAAATCATTTGAAAATATAAACCTCAGATCCAAGAAGATCAATAATTTTAAGCATACAAGCATGAATAAAACTATAGGCATATCATAAGCAAATTACCTAAACTCACCAGCACACATACACTACAAGAAATGTTAAAGGAAGTCCTACAGGCAGAAGGAAAAGGATACCAGAAGGAAGTCTGGATCTACGCAAAAGAATGAAAAAATCACAAATGATAACTACATGGATAAATATATAAGACTTTTTCTTATTACCTTATTCTCTCTAATAGATAATTGACTTTAAACAAAAATAATAAAAATGTATTTTGGAGTTTATGACATGTGAAAGTAAAAATGCAAAACAAATGTATCATAAAGGACTAAAAATGGCAAAGTAGAGAAGTTCAAAACTGTGTCTGTCTTCTTTTTTTTTTTTTTGAGATGGAGTCTCGCTCTATCGCCCAGGCTGGACTGCAGTGGCATGATCTCGGTTCACCACAACCTCTGCCTCCCGGGTTCCAGCAATTCTCTGCCTCAGCCTCCTGAGTAGCTAGGACCACTGACATGCACCACCACACTCAGCTAATTTTTGTATTTTTAGTAGAGACAGTGTTTTACCATGTTAGCCAGGATGGTCTCAATCTCTTGACCTCATGATCCGCCTGCTTTGGCCTCCCAAAGTGCTGGGATTACAGGCATGAGCCACCACGCCCGGCCAAAAACTGTATCTGTCTTCTAAAGCAATGGTTAAGTTAGCAAGAGCTCTCATAGTCAACTTTTACAGAAATCTGGAACGTAATAAAAAACTCGCAAAACCCAGAGGATGCTAAATGAAGAAAGAAGCAGCCACATTTTAGTAAGGGAGAATTGTAGCATTTTAACTTACCCACCTACAAAATCCACTTTCTAGATCAGCAACAGCAGCGACTAAACAGGTCTTAACACATTTTAAAAGATCGAAATTATACAAGGTATCTTTTTGACCACAGGTGAATTAAACTAGAAATCATTAACAGAAAGAAAACTAGAAAATTCACGAAGTATAAATTAAACAACACAGTCTTAACCAGTGAGTCAAAGACGAATCACAAGGGAAGTTAGAATGTATCTTGAGACAAAGGAAAATAAAAACACAACATATCAAAACTTATGAGATCCAGCAAATACAGTGTTCAGAGAGAAATTCATACCTGAAAGATGATATTAAAAAAGAAGAAAGATCTTAAATCAACAATTCAACTGTACACCTTAAGAAACTAGGAAAAGGAGAACAAACTAAGTCCAAAGCTAGGAGAATGAAGGAAGTAATGAAAATTGAAAATAAATACAACAGAGATTAGAAACACAATAGAATTAATGACCCCCAAAGTTGATTCTTTGAATATCAACAAAATTGACAAACACTTAGCTAGACTGATCAAGAAAAAAAGAGAGAAGGCTCAAATTACTAAAATTGGAAATGAAAGTGGAGATATTACTATGAAACTTATAAAAATAAAAATATTGTAAGAGAATACTATGAACACTTGTATACCAACAAATTAGATAACATAGATGAAATGGAAAAATTCCTAAAAACATACAAACCACTAAAACTTATGAGGAAGAACTAGCACATCTGAACAGATCTATAATGAGTAAAGAGACGGTAATCTCTTAATCAGTAATTAAAAACCTCCCAGCAAAGAAAACTACAAGACTAGATGGCAATAATGATGAATGCTACCTGGTTCCTTTAAGCATATTGTCTTGCTTTGTCCCATTTTTTCTTTTCAGGTATTTGTGCCCTGTCCTTGAATGACAAGCATTTAAAATTCTTTTCTACGATGTGTACGTATGTGCCCAGGTTTTTCTCTAGTTATGCTCTGCTCTTCTGCTAAGTCTGCCTGGTACATTTGCTGATCTCATAGATATGCTGGTATTTCTTGTCCCTCTTAGCCATGCCTGGTCATGTTCAATATGCTGAAATGAATCCTGGACAACACAGACAGAGAAAAAGGCAAAGAATCAGGTAATCTAAGGACTATGCAAAGAAGGAAGTTGCTTCAGAATATACAAGGTTAGAGGAATTCAGAAGGAATATGTAAGCAATAGATTTAAACTGCCCAAGGTCAGTACAATATTTATTGAGCAACAACAGTGTGCTAGTAACTATAGATTCAAATAAAAATAAGACAGGATTGAAAAACCAAAGCAGAATCTTAGAATGAGAAGGCAGGCAAGCCCAGTTCAGATGCAGGGAATACAAAAAGATTAGGGTAAAGGTTGAGTCAAAGGCAAATTCATCAGAGATCATGTTCATCTGAGGGCTGTTTCAAATAGTGGATCAGAGTCAGCCCAGCTGTTATCAGAGGAGTAATAAAAGTAAGCAAGAGACTGCTGCCTCTACTCTGGATGTAGAAAGCTTCAAGATAACGTTGTTCTAACTGTAATGATGAGAATGAGTTAAGAATGTACAGAAGCATAGCTATTTTAAGCCCCTTAGAGAGTTTGCAAAGAAACCTAATGAATGAAAATTCAAGGAGTGACAAGCCCTCCTAGTAGAGAAGGGTCCCATGGTAAAGCAGCAACTTCAGCAAAAGAAAATATCCATAGATGTAGGCAATAATAAAGCAGCTGAGGCTGGGTGCAGTGCTCATGCCAGTAATCCCAGCACATTGGGAGGCTGAGGTGAGAGGATTGCTTGAGCCCAGGAGTTTGAAACTAGCTTAGGCAACATAGTGAGACCTCATTTCTATTAATAATAATAATAATTAATTTAAAAATAAAAAACAGCTGAATTTTTAATGCAATTGTAATGATGGGATATGGGACAGTTTTGAATTCCTGGTTGGAGAAGACATAGGGGAGTCTGAACCAAACTGCCAAGTCTTTTCCATAGGCCTTTGCACTGAGTGCTCACAAAACAGGGTAGGGTAGAAGACCTGAGAGACAGATGTGCTGCACCTGTAGAAGTCTGAGGATGAAGCAAGAGGATGGAGGAGCAATCTGGGCTTTACACTGAATATGAGGGAGCAATTGCCTACCAGTGAGGAAGAGACAAGTAAGCTGAGAGACAACCTTCCTGAATCAGGCGGCAGCCATCTATGGCTTGGGGGAGCTCCTCAAGATCCACCGAGGAGCAGTCACATGGAACCTGCTGACATTTGTGCACACATCAAAAGAAGGAAGACAAATCTTCCAGGAACTCAGACTCTAAGCCCTGCTTTAAAAAAAAGTCTTGACATTAGAGGCCAGGACTAAGGTGAGGCAAATAAAGCAGATAAGGCACTTGCCTTGCCTACAAAAAGGGAAGACCAAAACACTCAATTAATGATCATAATAAATGATCTTTTAATGCAATATTTTAAAAATTCAGTTTGTGCAAAGAGTCCATGATGAGCAAAATATGAAAATTTTAAAAAGGCCTGAAGTGGTGGCTCATGCCTATCATCCCAGCACTCAAGGCAGGAGGATTGCTTGAGCCCAGGAGTTTGAGACCATCTTGGGGATCATAGGAAGACCCTGTCTCTACAAAAAATAAAAAATAAAAATGAAAATAATTAATTTTTTTAATTAAAAAATTTTAAAATAAAGACAGAAATGGTCTTACTGATTTTTCCTTCTGCTTCAGGATTCAATATTTCTTGGCATAGCCTTTACTGATCCTGTCTCTTTTTACACCTCAGCAAATGCCTCACTTGCCTCATTTTAGTCCTGGCCTTAACTTGCTCTCAAATAATTCAAAGTGTGTAACAAACTGAGTCTAATTAACAAACACAAATCCCAGTCTCATTCAATTTCAGACTAGATTGTCCAGTATGACAGAAAAAGAGATACACCTTTTCTGAACGTATTATTTACCCCAAGCTCTTCTGTTATTTAACACACAGTATATGCCAGTAAACTTAAGATAGGCCCAATCCGTAAGCATCTGAGAACAGCAAGTTGCTTTCAGACTCCAGAATCCTGATCAATAAAGTCATCAAGATGGCTGACCAGAGGTGCCCAACACTCATTTCCTCTACAAAGTACCAAAACAACGAATAGCTGCACTTTGAGTAGAGTGCCTAAGAGAGGACACTGGAGTTCAGGAAGGAAGAGACAACAACCCTCTGAAGCACAAAAAGTCAAGATGGCAGCATAAAGAGGGAAGTGCAATACCTAGCCAGGATTGGCTCAAAAGAAACAGGGACTCCCTACTGTAGGAAAACAGTAAGCAGGAAATCCCTCATTACCAACAGTCCTAGCCACAGGAGAACCCCATGGTCCTCATGGACCTTGAGCACAGTACCAAGAGCTTCCTAGAGTCTACATGGCAGCAATATTCCAGAAAAGGAACTCATGCTAGGAAATGTCCACTCCCTGAGACCAAAGTCACTAAGGCACAGTGCCATTTTGAGAACACAGCCACTACTAGAGTACTTCCTGCTCTGTGCCCCAATAGCTGCTGCATCTTCACATTGTTGGGGACCCAATATCATCCCATAATGCCCACACAAAAGACTGCAATGCCCACTACTCCAGCTAGAGCCAGCATTACAGCCATGACACTGGCACAATTCAAGCCCACGTAGCACCATATACCCCAAGGAACAGGCAGTCCAGCACAACAGGGAGGCAGCCCTGAAGACTAAGGGAGCTAATGTGTGTGTTTCCCAGGGCCTGAGAACCTCCTGCCTGACCCCTGCCACTGTCAGCAACTCCACCCTCCTTGACCAGTGGAGCTGCTGAGCATGTGCCCCAGGAAATGGAAGCTAGCTTATCTAGTACCTACCACTGCCAGTAACTCTGCCTCCTTGACTGGTGGAGGTGCCATATGCAGAGCTCGCCTCAGGGAGTGGGGACCAAGGACCAGCTGATTTGACACCCACCACCACTGGTGCTGCTGCTCCTCCAACTGGCAGAGCCACCATACCTGGCATGGGACACTCTTCCACCCCCAGGGCTTGAGAACTGGCTGACCTGGCAATTCCTGCCCCCAGAAAAGCCACACCATTGCCTCCACAAATACTCACAGTCTAGGCAACTTATGCACTTTCAAATACCACTGATGTTAATTACAGCCAAAGAAGTCATATGGAGACAAAATTACTGTGCCCAGGCAGAAACAAAGCCAAAGCACCCTATCCAACTGACAGTATAGAACACACAGAAAAAAAAGAAGAAGAAGAAGAAAAAAAAAGACCTTCCCTATAGAAGCTACTTCATAAAATTGGGAGAGGTAACTGTTCCACCAGATATGCAGATATAAATACAGAGACATAAGAAACACAAAAAAAGCAAGGAAACATAATATCTTCAAAGGAGCACAATAATTCTCCAGTAATAGACCCCCCCCAAAAAGGAAATCTATGAAATGCCAGAAAAGGAATTCAGAATAATGACCTTAAGGAAACTCAGTAAGACACAGGATAATACAGATAGGCAACTCGATGGAATCAGAAAAACTACTCAGGATCTGAATGACAAATTCAACAAAGAGACATATTTCATAAAAAATAACCAGACATAAATCTTGGATCTAAAGAATTCACTGATTGGAATTAAAAACACCAAAAAGCAAATGAGAGATTCAACAGTAGATTTGATCAAGCAGAAGAAAATTTCTGACTCAAAGACAGAGTCAGAAATATCCCCATCAGACTAAAAATAATAATAATATTTTAAAAAGACTAAAGAAAGCATACAGGACTTATGGGACACCAACAAATGAACACATTTTAACATTTTGGGAGTTTCCGAAGGAGAAGAGATGGGGAAAGGCATATAAAACATATTTAATGAAATAATAAATGAAAACTTTCCAAGTCTTAAGAGAAACATAGATATTCAGATTCATGAAGCTCAGAGGTTCTCAATAGATTCAACACAAAAGGTTCTCCTGAGGAACATTATAGTAAAACTGTCAAGAGATAATTGAAGACAAAGAGATAATTCTACAAACAGCAGGGGAAAAGTGTCAAGTCTCATGTACAAGAATCCCTGTTAGATTAACAGCAGATTTATCTACAAAAATCTTATAGACCAAGAAAGAATGGGAAGATATATTGAATATTCTGGGAGAAAACCCAAACTCATAGCAAAGAATACTATATCCAGAGCAAACATCCTTCAGAAATGAAGGAAAAATAAAGTATCTCCCAGACAAGCAAAATCTGAAGGAATTCATCACCACTAAACTGGCCTTACAAGAAATGCTTATGAGAGTCCCACCTCTTGAAGTGAAAAGATGATAATTACCATCATGACACATGAAAGTATAAAATTCAGTGGTAGAGCAGATGCACAAATGAGAGACTCAAACTTTATCCCTGTAGAAAACCACCAAACGGCAAAGATAAACAATAAAAGAGGACAAAAAACAAAAACAAAATATATACAAAACAACCAAAAAACAATTAACCAAATAAAAGGAGTCAGTCCTTACCTATCAATAATAACTTTGAATGTAAATAGATTAAATGCTCCAATTAAAAAATATAGATTGGCTGAGGGAATTTTAAAAAGGCCTATTATATAACATATGCAGCCTTCAAGAAATATGCTTCACCTATAAAGACACATACAGACTAACAGAAAAGTATGAAAGAAGGATATTACACACAAATGTAAACCAAAAAGAAGCAGGAATAGCTATACAGATATGAGATAAAATAGACTTTAAGTCAAAAACTAAAAGAATACAAAGAAGGCCATTCTATAATGATAAAAGGACTAATTCAAAAAGAAGATATAAGAATTGTAAATATATATATGCCCCAAACACTAGGGCTTACAGTTATATAAAGCAAATATTATTACATATAAAGGGAGAGACAGACTCCAATACAATAATAGTTGAAGGCTTTAATATCCCAATCTCAGCATTGGACAGATCATCTACACAGAAAATCCACAAAGAAACATCAAATTTAAACTACACTATAGGGCCAGGTATGGTGGCTTACACCTGTAATCCCAGCATTTTGGAAGACTAAGGTGGGCAGATCTCTTGAGCTCAGGAGTTTGAGACCAGCCTGGGAAACATGGTGAAACCCCATTTCTACAAAAAATACAAAAATTAACTGGGTATGGTGGCATGTGCCTGAAGTCCCAGGCACTTGGGGTGCTGAGGCAGGAGGATCATTTGAGTCCAGGAGGTTGAGGCTGCAGTGAGTCATGACTGTGCTATTGCACTCCAGCCTGGGCAACAGAGCAAGACCCTGTTTCAAAAATAAATAAATAAATAAACTGTACAACAGACCAAATGGGACTTAAGAGAGATTTACGGAACATTGCATTCAACAGATAAAGAATACACATTCTTCTCAACACTTATGGAACATTCTTCAGGATAGACCGGATGTCAGGCCATGAAACAAGTCAACCAATATTTAAAAGTTAAAATTATATCGAGTATTTTTTTCTGACTGCAATAGAATAAAACTAGAAATCAACAACATGAAGAACTTTTAGAACTGTACAAATGCATGGAAATTTAACAACATGCTCTTAAACAACCAATGAATCAATGAAGACATTAAGAAGCAAATTAAAAAATTTCTTGAAACAAATGAAAATGAAAACATAACATACCAAAACATATGGGATACAACAATAACAGTACTAAGAGGGAATTTATAGCAATAAATGCTTATATCAAAAAAGTAGAAAGGTTTCAAATAAACAATCTAATGAAGGACCCCAAGAAACTAGAAAATCAAGAACCAAAGCCAAAGTTATAGAAGGAAAGAAATCATAAAGACCAAAGCAGAAATAAATGAAATAGAGACTAAAGCAAAACTAGAAAGGACCAACAAAATGAAGTTTGTTTTTTGGAAAGATAAAATTAACAAATCATTAGCTAGACTAAGAAAAAAGAAGACTCGGAATAAATAAAACCGGAAATAAAAAACGAACATTACAACTGATGCCAGAGATACATGAAGGATTATTAGGGACTATTATGAACAACTATATGCCAACAAATTGGAAAATAAAGAGAAAATGGATAAATTCCTGAATATATACAACTTAACCACAATGGAACCAAGAAGAAATAGAAAACCAGCACAGATGAATAATGAATAATGAGACTAAATCAGTAATAAAAAGGCTCTCAAGAAAGAAAATCCCAGGACTGGATGTCTTCACTGCTGAATTGTACAAAATATTTAAAGAAAAACTAATACCAATTCTTCTCAAACTATTCCAAAAAATTGAAGAGAAGGAAATTCTTGCTAACTCATTTTACAACACCAGCACTACCCTGATACCAAGACCAGCAAGAATACAACAACAACAAAAGAAAACTGCAGGCTAATATCTGTGATGAATATATAGATGTGAACCTCCTTAACAGAATACTGGCAAACCAAATCCAATAGCACCTCCAAGATCAAGTAAGAGATTTATCCTAGTGATGCAAGGAAGGCTCAGCATATGCACATCAATAAATATGATACACCACATTAACAGAATGAAAAAAACACATATGATCATCTCAATAGATGCAGAAAAAGTATTTGATAAAATTCAACATCTCTCCATGATGAAAACTCTAAAAAACTTAGGTATGGAGGGAACATACCTCAAAAGAATAAAGGCTGCATATAACAAACCCACAGCCTGCATGATACTGAATAAGGAAAAGTTGAACGCTTTTTTCTCTAAGAACTAGAACATGACAAACATTCCTACTTGCACTACTTGTATTCAATATAGTACTGGAAGCTGTAGACCAGGCCAGTGGAATTATGCAAGAGAAAAAAAGGGCATTCAAATTGGAAAAGAGGAAGTCAAATTGTCCTGTGTGCAGATGACATGATCTATATATAAAAAAAACTCAAGACTCCACCAAAAAATTCTTAGAATTGATAAATAAAGTTGGAGGATGTAAAATCAGCCTACAAAAATCCAAAATTAATGTGAGGTTGGGTACAGTGGCTAACATCTGTAATCCCAACAATTTGGCAGGCCAAGGTGGGAGGGTCGCTTGAGGCCAAGAGTTTGAGACCAGCCTGGGCAACATAGCAAGATACTGTCTCTAAAAAAAAAAAAAAAAAAAAAAAAAATGAAAGTGAAATGAAAACTTATTGAATAGATGAAAGCTGAAATAATTTATCTCCTGCAGGTCTGAACTTCAAGATATACTAAAAGAAGTTCATTAGTATAAAATAAGTGCTCAGCTTCACCTGAAAACTGCAAAAATTAATGGTTTAGATTTATGTATAATAAACTTATTTAAACTTTTTCCATAAGAAGAAAAATTAAGACAACTTATTTGAAAACAAAGATGAAAAGTCTCATCTTCCAATTGACTTTCTCATTAATTTCTTCCAAATTAAGGTCTTAAAGTAGTGACTGACTTTTTTTTCATAGTGAACCCTTTCAGAACATTGTATAGCCTGTGGTAATTATGAAGGGAAAGGAAGACATATTTAAGAGCTTTACTATCAGTATAACTCTTTCTGGTTGAATTGTATTCTTTTCTTGTCTGTTAAGTTAAAATACAAACCAACATTGATACTCACTTTCCAATATGTTAAAATGTAATGTTACCTATGAAAAGCATTTTTCATGTAATTGTGTTATGTCTTGTGTATATACCTCAAAGTCAAATCAATGGCTTTCAAGTATGTTCTAAAACGACATAAACAACACAAAAATTAATAATATTCTTAGTTATAAACATAGACGTTTTGCCATTGCTGCTAAATGCCATTTTATACTTCTTTCCTTATGCTTCCCCCCTCATATATTAAAAAATGTAAAAACCACTCTTGAAAGGCTGTAGAAAATTAGGCAGTGAAACAGATTTGGCTTGTAGCTGTAGTTTGCTGATCCCTGTTCTATATCTTGATGGGGTATAGGTTATTTGGATGTATGCAAGTCATAAGCTGATAAAAATGTTCACTTAAGATCTGTGTTATTTCTCTGGATATAAATTATTCCTCAACAGAAAAAGTCTTTAAAAATACTCAGAGGCAAGGAGCTTAGTGCTGACACTCTGGGATGACTTTATTGTCACCGGTGCTTTGTGTTAACAGAAATAGCCTAAGACATTTAGATTTTCACATAAAACACAAGTTATTCTTGTGCTATTTAAGGGAAGCAGATTTAGGCAAAAATGTTGTGCTCTAATTGTTTTGAAATTGAGAAATCAACGTCAAGCATATTACAAATTTTCTGTTGCCAACTTTCTTAAAGGCATCTGGAAACTTCTGATATCCTGTAGAGCAAGGCTTGACACAGTATGTTAGTGTCAGGCTTTGACTGGAAAGTATATACTGGAGCTTGGGTAATTTTTACTAATCAGTGGAAGTGATTTCTGACAATACCTACAGGCTAAAATATATTTGTTCGCAGTTTCAATATCCTGCTGCTCAGTCCTCCACCTGTCTTCACCTCATGTATCCTTTGACCTTACTGCATAGTCTTCCAAGTTGAAGTTCTTTTTGGCTTGTTTCTAGAATGCACCTCTTGCCTGGTTCTCCTCCTACTTCTAAGAGAGCTCTTGGTCTTTTCAATGCTCACTGCTGGTCCCTACATGAATGCCCTACCTCACCCTCCTTGGGCTGTGACATCCATGTCAGACCACTCTCCTACATAGACACTCTCTTCCCCCTCCTTAGGCTCTGTAACTCATGCCAGGCCTTCTTCTCATGTAAACAGTCTCTTCACTTTGTTTGGGCTCCAACATACCACACTAGGCTGCCCTCATTAATGGATGTCCTCCTCACCGCACTTGGACTCTAGATATCCCAGGCCGGGTTAACCTTTTGTGTCTCCACCCTTCTCACCTACTTGGGCTCTGACTTCCCATGCCAGGCTATTACTCCTTACCCTTTAGAGCTCTAACATCCCATGGCAGACAGCCTCTCTTTATTAATACCTATCATTTTCTGCCTCTCGTAATGGCCTCAAGACTGAAATGTTCAGAAACAGGAAAGGAAAGAGAAAAAAGAAGTAGAGGGGAGGGAATTTTAAAATATTTTAGTGGATTTAAAAATATTTAGCATTCCCTGGAACTTATTTTCATGAATGTTGGTGTAGTAATCTTTGTTATATATACCTTATATACATTTTTTTTTGAGACAGGGTCTTGCTTTGTCATCTAGGCTGGAGTGCAGTGGTGTGATCTCTGCTCACTGCAACCTCCGCCTCCTAGGTTTAAGGTTCAAGTGATTCTCCTATCTCAGCCTCCTGAGTAGCTGGGATTATGGGTGTGCACCAGTAAACCCAGCTAATTTTTGTACTTTTAATAGAGATGGAGTCTCAACATGTTGGCCAGGCTGGTCTCAAACTCCTGACCAGAAGTTATCTGCCACCTCATCCTCCCAAAGTGCTAGGATTACTGGTATGAGTCACTGCACCTGGTTTATATATACATTTTTAATGGATAATCAATAGACCTCAAAGCATGTATTGAATAGTTGATTCTTTACACACACTAGAAATACTATGTCAATCATAAACTAGTTTTTAATTTTTAATATATATTGGGTCTGTTTCTGCGTTCTCTTAATTACTCATATATTTATGTCTTCATGTTTTTTCTTTGTTCATGGTTTCATTAGAGGAGAAATATTTGTCAGCTCATATAAGGAGACACAATTTTTCATCTTCTTTATATATGTCAGCAAAGTCTAATTTTCTTCATATACGTTGTATTCATTTCATGTGTTTATTTTTAGATATTCTGTGTTTTATTATCATTAATGGCTTCTTTTTTTTTTTTTTTTGAAAGAAAGAAAAAGAGAGGAAAGAAAGTGAGAGTGAAAGAAAGAAAGAAAAAGAATGTATGAGAGAAAGAAAGAGGAAGAAAAAGAGGGAGAGAGAACAGGATTCTTGTTCTACTGCCCA